>OVAY01002377.1:0-18299 GCA_900406395.1 Kernera saxatilis | reverse complement strand
TTATTGGGTTTGGGTACATAAATTTTAACCCATAAAATAAATGGATAGGTTAAACCCGCCCATTAATATCTCGAATCCATATGGGTTTGGGTCGGGTCGGGTTACCCATTTTGACACCCCTACTTTGGTCCAAAAATCTCAGATTATGTGGAAGAGAATCTAGTACTCGGGTTCAAACCCGATCTTCCTCAGTTTCAAAGAGAGAAAACATAACCAACAAAGAGACAATTTGCAAACAAAAAGGTTTCTATAGAATAACAAGAGAAAACCTGAGAGACATGTTGTAGAGAAGAAGTAATGAAAGACTTTTCCTTCCTTTTTTTTTCAAACCCGGCGTTTCCTTGGCAATCTGCAACCATTATGAGCTTTCCTAGTCGTGTCCTCGATGTACACTATAGGATTCTGATCAGACCTAGAGTTGGTGAAACCGTCTCTAAACGCGACAATGGCTTTTCTCTTCTTCTTGAAATGTGTAAATCCATTCACCTTAACCACCACAGATTTCAGACCCATGGCCTTCACTCTTCTCCCAATGTTTTCAGCGGTTGCATCAGCTGTGTAATTCGTCATCTTCCGTCCACCTTTCAGGTCAGGCAAACTACCCGACGTAGCTTTGCATTTGACGTTTCCTTTGGAATCTGTAACCGTGACAAAAGTGTTGTTCCTCAACATCTTGATGTGAATGATGTCAGCGTTCGTTTCAATGTTTGGGCGATGGAAATGAGAGAATAGCCCTGGGGTTCTCCGTCCTTCACTCTCCTCTAATACTCCTCTAACTAAGTCCAGGCCATTTGAAATCCCTCCGCTGCGGAAATTCTCCTTGAGAAGCGAACTTTGAGTGAAATCTTGGTAGCTCGGTGCACTACTAGGAGCCGAGAATCCGCTTCCTCCCGTGTTTGGTAAGCCTGGATTCATCTGACTGAATTGATCAGGAAGGGTGTTTGGTAAGCGTGATCTCATTGGGTTTTTGAAGGTATGGGGAGCATTAGGAGCCGAGTAACCGTCTCCTATCTTGTTTAATAAGCCTGATCTCATTTCACTGAAGCTTCTCAAGGTCAAGGAGCCGTTACCTCCAGTGTTTGATAAGCCTGATTTTATGTCGCTGAAACTTTTGAAGGACGAAGCATTAGGATCCGAGGAGGAACTGATGCTTCCCGTGTTCGGTAAGCCTGATTTCTTCTCAGCGTCTCCCTGAACTGGTCCTTGCTCTCCGAATCTCCCCCCTGTTCAAGAATCCATAGAAGACAATCAATCAATACAGATGCATTTTAATCCCGCCCTGCAGAATTCCGAGATTTTCTAAACTAAAGAGAAAAGCATTGATGTTTGAAAATGTTTTCTGTATTCATCGCAATTATTGCCTAATTTCTGAATTCAACAAAATGTTTACGAGCCATAAAGAAGCTGATCCTTGACACTACGCGAGACTAGTATAAGCCATTGATTCAATCCCTAGGGTACAGGTTAGAAGAATCCTAAGCCGACTCGAACGAATCCCTAATCACGAAATTATCACACTTGACAGTGAAAAACTTAAATCCCCGAATCCAAATGCAGAAAGCTGATAAAACTCCAGAAAACTTGTTCATGATTCACTCATTATACTGAGTCATTACTCAAAACTGAACCAGAACAAAAAACAAAGCAAATTCGCTTGCTCGGATCGCAAGGGTATAAAGATGGGAAATAACGAACCAGAGAAGCCATCTGATTGAGATGAAAATCGACAGATCGACTTGATTCCGCCATAGCCACGAATCAGCGAAGGAAGGGAAGAAGCTCGTAGATGACGAGAAAGACCAATCATTTTCTTCTCCTCGCAAATTTTGAGGGGTTTAGGGTTTTTTTCTCAAACATCAACGAAACAGTTTCTTCGTCTCCCTCAAACAAGATCTGCAAATGAGCGCAGTACTCCTTATTGGGCTTTTCAATTAAAATGGGCCTTCATAAGGCCCATTATTTATCTTTCTCCATTCGCCATTTTCACTCGCCGGAGTTCAACACAGATCGATAATGGTGACGAACTGACGATGATTAAAATCCAAACAGAGAATGATACAACATTTACACATATATTGCTCAACAACAAGAGAACAAACAACGATTTGAACAAAACAAACAGAAAACCAATAAAATACAGATTGCTTTGGCTATGGATTCAAAGCTTTCTTAACGAATCAAAGATTCTTCAAATTCCCGATCCTCCTGCTGAAACTCCGGAAAATCAGAACTCACTGAGAATTTAACCCATCTCTTTCGATCCATATGATTCAAACAAGGTTTCATCAAGAAGCCAATGGTTACCATCACAAAGCTCACTACAGCCACTTTAAAAGTCGACAAGATAACGACGAAACAGATCAATACAATGGGAGGAACACAGATCAGAACCGAACCAACGGTTCCGACAGGTATCTTATACGGTCTCGATGCAGCCGGATATTTCATCCTCATCCTAACAAATGCTATAAACTCCAAGATCATTCCACCACAGTAGAGCAGATTCTCTGCAGCTACAATCTCTTGGAAGCTTAATCCAGACAAGAGTAAAACCCCTGAAGCTGAAAACAGAATCCCTAGCAAAGGCGTTCCGTAACGAGACCTTTTGGCGAAAAACTCGGGAAGCATACCGAGCTCAGCCATTCCAAGAAGCTGAAACGAATCACTACTCATTTCGGCTATAAACATCCCCATGTTTGATGTAGCTGCAGCCACTTGAACCCATAATCTTAACCATCCTCCACCGATGATTTTCGCAACATCGGCTAAATAACCGTCTGTCCATAATTCTTGGTTGAGCGGTATAGCCCCTGTTCCTGACAAGAGAGGGAGGAAGTTGGAAAGAGCGACAAAGATCACACCGTAAAACAAAGCCTTTGGAAGTGTTTGTTTCGGATTCGCCACTTCACCGGCTAGTGTACTAACCGAGTCCCAGTAGTTTAAGTTCCAGAAAAGAGTGTTTAGATACAAGTTCCAGTTCACATTCTCTAAATCCATTGCAAGCCACCTCGAAGGCTGGAGCTGCGGGATCGAAACAAGGCTCATTACCGCGAAAGGAAGCATCGAAAAGACTCCCATAAGCACCGCGGTCCAACCAACAATGGTTAGGCCCCTGTAGTTTAAGTAAGTAAGCAATAGAGTCAAGATCAAGATCGACGCAACTCTTGGCAGACCGCTGGATAAAGCCGGGATTGCGGATTTCAGATAATCAAGGAAGAGGACTGGATACAACGCGTTATCGATAACCCCGCAAAGCCATTTCATCCAACCAACTTGAAACCCCCAAAAGGGTCCTAAAGCAGAGGAGACCCAAACCACAAAACCGGCGTTAATTGGGAACATTGTGCTCATCTCTGCAGTGATCAGTGCCTCTGGAATACACCAAATGAAAGGGAAGATTACAAAGCCTAAAAGGGCTAAGAATGGTCCTGCTGCATTCACACTTCCTTCAGCACCGAAAGGACCTCCCGAGACTTCGTAGAATATGAGGAAGACGAGTGGTAACATGGAAACTTTCTGAATCGAATTGGTTGCTGCTTTGGGCGATGGAACATCATCGTAAGGATGGTCATTGTTGTTATAGTCTCTCATGGTGATGATCCTTCCCTTCTGAATTAGCAAAAACACCAGAAGAAGAAACGAGAAGAGAGCTCTAAACAATTAGTTCAATTCTAGAAAGCTTGATACGAAAGTTTAAACATTTACGAGAGGTGAAGAAGTACGAACCTTGAGAGAATCGATGCTTTAAGAAGAAAACAAAATAGACCCGTATCCTCATAGATCTCATATCTTCAAAGAATCGGGAAATTTGTGGTTCTCTGTTTCGAGATTGTCCATATCAAATCCCTAAATAATAATAAACTAATAAAGGAAACGAAAGACGAATCCTTGAGAAAGATGAAGAGGAGGCAAGCGACGAAGACGATGGTGATGGATCCATCTCCGAATTGATTGAGACACTCGCGATTCTGCTTATGCTTTTTTTTTGGGTTTGTGTCGTTTTTTATCTCTTTCCAATCATTTAGCGATGAAATCTTCTTTACTGTTGAGTGTTGACTTCACTTGATTTGTTCTTTTACTCTTTGGAGAAAACTGTCAAATTTTCTATTTTTAGTGGTGAAGGATTTCGTAATTCTTCTCTAGATTTTGTCCAGAGACTTATTTACACATACCGACAATCGCAACGACAAAGGAAAAAGATACAAACATTGCACATTTTTATTAAAACCGTGTTTTAAAGAAGAAGCTAACGATGGCCTAACTTTACGACTTTAGAACAAGCTGTGAATAAACAGAACAGAGCATGAAATTTCAAGCTTTTTGGGCTGTATGGCTTCCAAGCTCTGTACTTAAAACATAAGATGGGGCAAAGAACTAACAACACTCCTAACGTATCAGAGTTTCTTCACATTCCCGAGTCTGTTGGTGAAGGTCCGGTAAGTCAGAACTGATGGAGAATTTGAGCCATCTCTTTCGATCCATATGATTTAGACAAGGATGCATCAAGAAACCAAAAATCAGCATCACAAAGCTCACTGCAGCCACTTTAAGAGACGAGAGTGCTACAACGGCACAGATCAGTATGGTTGGAGGAACACACATGAGGATCGAACCAACGGTTCCGATAGGTATCTTGTAAGGTCTCGATGCAGCAGGGTATTTCATCCTCATTCTAACGAAAGCTATAAACTCCAAGATCATACCAACGCAGTAGAGCAAATTCTCTGCAGCTACAATCTCTTGAAAGCTTAGCCAAGACAAGAGCACGACGCCTGAAGCCGAAAACAGAATCCCTAGTAAAGGTGTCCCGTAACGTGACCTTTTGGCAAAGAACTCGGGAAGCATTCCACGCTCAGCCATTCCGAGAAGCTGAAAAGAGTCACTGCTCATCTCGGCTAAAAACATTCCCATGTTTGATGTGGCTGCAGCAGCTTGAACCCACCATCTCAACCATGCTCCACCAAGAGCTTTGGCCACATCAGAGAAATACCCATCTGTCCATAACTCACGCTCTAACGGGATTGCCCCAGTTCCAGTCAAAAGAGGGAAGATGTAAGAAAGTGCAACTAAGATCACGCCATAATACAAAGCCTTTGGAAGCGTCTGGTTCGGGTTTTCGACTTCACCAGCTAGCGTACTGATCGAATCCCAATAGTTTAGATTCCAGAAAAGCGTGTTTAGATACAAATTCCAATTTACATTCCCTAAGTCCATCACAAGCCATCTAGAAGGCTCTAGCTGTGGAATCGAAATCAAACCCATTACTGCAAAGGGAAGGATCGAGAAAACACCCATAAGCACAGCAGCCCAACCAACTATAGTTAGTCCCCTGTAGTTCAGATATGTCAGCATAAGAGTCAACACCAAGATCGCTGCAACTCTCGGCAAACCGCTACCTAGAGCCGGGATTCCGGATTTCAAATAATCAAGGAAGAGAACAGGATACAACGCATTATCGATAACGCCACTCAGCCATTTCATCCAACCTTGCTGAAACCCCCAGAAGGGTCCCAAAGCAGAGGAGACCCACACGACGTAACCGCCATTCTCCGGGAACATTGTGCCCATCTCTGCAGTGATCAGTGCCTCAGGAATACTCCAAATGAAAGGGAAGATCACAAAGCCTAAAAGTGCTAACAATGGTCCAGCTGCATTCACACTGTCCTCGACACCAAAAGGACCACCTGAGACTTCGTAGAATATGAGGAAAACGAGTGGCAACATCGAAACCTTCCGAATCTTATCGGTGGCTTTAGGCGATGGAATATCATCATCTCCGACATTTGAGTAAGGAACCTCACTGTTGTTGTGGTGTCTCATCTCAATAGACGTCGATGGATTCACGGTGATGATTCTCCGCTTCTGCATAACGTCATCCAGATTTTTAAACGATTAGAACTCTCCACATCGCAATAACACTTGAAGGGTTTTGATATCTGCAACAACCCTTATAGAATTACTCAAAATTGCTACAGATTTTTGAATCTAGGGTTCGTCTTAATTGGGAAACATGATCATCGGCAAAGGAAAAAAAGGATAGTTTTTGTGTTTCCTTCTAATATGGGTTATCTTAAATATGCATTAACAAAATCTAGAAGTAGCTTAAACAATCGGGGAAAGAAAAGATCTCAAAACTGGATAATTCAAAACAGAGATGTTCTAGCTAGAGACGATGAAGGATGACGAAAGTCTAAACATTTACAGAGAGGTGAAGAAGCACGAACCGAGAGAGAATCGAGGGACGTCTCGTGATCTCCGTCTTCTGTTAAAGCTCTCTGCAAGGTTAGTGAAGCTTTGGAACGATTCAGGAGCGATGATTGAAGAAGAAAACAAAACAAACCCCGTTTCGAAAAAACCCAGATTTAAAAGAATGAAGTGAAATCATTTATATATTGGAAAAAGAGGTTCCTCGTGTCATCGAGTGGCTTTATTTTTACATCTGGGAAGAGTTTACAATGGAGAAGACAAAATGTGCGAGATCAAAAGGATGGATCTGGATCTCAAATTTGCTCACGTGCTCTTATTTAAATTGATGAAGGAACCAGTTTCAATTAGTTACTTTCGGCTCTTTAATTGCTCAAATTTGAGGGGGACTTATCTCTTCACTAATTGGATATTGTGGATGCAAGATCCCACTTTTGTTTTGTATTAAGAATGGAGAATAACAAATGGGCTAGATCTTCGTTTATGAGCTAATCGAAATAAAGAAGTGATAGAATCGACGAATTGGTTTTGTATTGATGATGATAATGTAAATATAGAAAGTCTCTCTTAAGAGATTACAAGTGTTTTTGATGTTTTCTTTCAAAGAAACTGTGTAAAAATGGCCAAAATATTCCTTTTCGTTCTGGATCTTCTCCTCTTGCTTAAATAGGCCTCTCCGACAATCTCAACGTGCTCTTAGATATTAGGGATCTGGTGAAGATTCTTCTAGATTTTCTCCACCTTCTCCCTAGATTTTCTCCACCTTCTTTGACCAAGTCGAGCTCGTCAATTCGTCATGATTTTCCACCAGACCCATCATTCTATCAGCCACTGTCATAAGCCTATATTATGATGTGTTTGGACCTAACAGGGACTGAGTTTAGTGCTAAACCCGTTACCAACAGATATTAATGAAACTAAAACATATACTATGTTTTCTTGTCAACAACCAAATATATATGGTTAAAAACTCAAAACCCAACTTCAAACCTAAACGTTTTCTAGCAATCCTTTTCTCACGTCATAAATTAAGCGCCACATCATCGTCTCATGTTACATCTACTAGAATTTTGCACATTCACCAACTGCCCTGAAGGTAGATCATATCAGTTAAAAACTTAACAACTTGAGATTCGGAATCAGCTCAATATTTAAAATAAATTTATTTGCTTCGTACATTAGGTTTATGTCAAAGCAACTAATTTCTTTTTAGCGCTGAAAAAACATGATTAAGGTTTCTCAAAAGATTTCCAATTGATAACACATCTTTTTTTTTCAGTTATATAATTCAGCAAGTGTTAGCATTTCTTATAGGTCATGTTCTAAAACACTCGCTACACATTTCAAAGCGTTCGATCTCTTGGTCATAATTTATGACCTCTCGCAACATCTTCAGCTAGCGAAGAACGATCCATTACCTCCACTCAATGAAACTTCGTTTGAGAGCGGAAGTTACGATGATGGTATGGCTGGTTCTTCATCAGCTGAAGATGTTGTAGAAAGTCCCTAATACTTATTCAGTGAAGAGAAACAATCGACTATGCTTCCACTTATATTACTTAAGATAAAGTTCTCGAACTTAAACCGCACCCCGAACTGAGAGAACTTTGGTCACAAACCAGTCGTAACAGCGAGTTAGATCCTTGTAAATTTGCAAGTACAAGGCTATTAGGATAGATTGCAATAGTAAATCAAACTAGAACAATTCGTAAACCAAGTATTCTATCTGCCAAAAGATAAAATTCCAAACCCAGTGAACCCTGCCAACGATTAAAAACCGGACACATTTGCAAAAAGGATCAAGCTTTGGTGAAAACTGGATTTCATGAGAATCCAAAATGTGGGATAGATTTAGTAGCTGAGAGCGGAGAGAGAAACCGCAACACCTGTGGATCTATCCCAACGGTTGTCTGGCCGCTTGCTGAGTTAACAGCAATTCCTTTCTGCATCCTCGAAAATGGCCATGCCACCAGAACGAGGCATGACCTTCGATTCAAGGTGCAAACAAAACTCAATACACACAAAACAAAACACTCCAGAATTTCACAAACAAACAATTGAGATTCATGTGAACAAAAATCTGTAGAATAGATTTAGTAGCTGAGAGCAGAGCAAAATCCGCTTCAACTGTGGATCTATCCCAACGGTTGTCTGGCCGCTTGCTGATTTAACAGCTCTTCGTTTCTGCACTGTTTGATCAATGACTATGCCACTGGATTTTGACATAGCCTTCGATACATAGTGCAAATCTCATCAATCTCAAACACAACAACAAAACAACTTAAAACTTTGATAAAGATTCAGAGTCTAATTGTAAGACGTGATTAATTAGAGCGAAACCCACATCAGAAAGCAATCTACATTAGCTTATTGGGCAATTGAGATAAAAGCTGATCTTAGCATACGGTCACTAGAATTTACAGGTTAAAAATCGAATCGTAAAGAGCAAAGATTTCACAAAAGAAGATTCAAAAAGCAATTAAAAACGAGAACTTCAGAAACTCCGACGCAGAAATGGCGACGGAGCTACACATTGCACTGTAAAGAAATTAGGGTTTTAGAGGAGGGAACTGCTTCCGTTAAATAAAGCAAAATCTTCAGTTTATTGGGCTGAACCAGTAAAGCCCATATTCATATTTAACCGGGTCAGGTTGAGATAATTCGGCCCATGACGTTTGTTAAGTCGGTTAGGGTTAATCGGGTCAATTGGGACAAATCGGGTCGCGTTTATTTATTTGAACAAAGAAATTTAAAAAAATAACAAATTGGGTAAAATACACTTCGCTTTGTTTCCGCGGCAATGGGAACTCTGTGAAAGATATGTTTCTTTTTTCTTCGTCGTCTTTACAATTACGCAAGAGTTTCCCGCCGATTTTATCATTGTTCGTGAGGCTGAACAGACTGAAATCTCGTGGGTTTTCATCTGATTCCACTAAAGCCCTAGCCGCTGGTATCTCTAAATCAATCAAAGAAGGCAACTTTAATCTATTAGCTTCTGGCTACGGCGCGAAATTGCAACAAAACGAGACGAACTTGGTCCTTCTTTCGCTTGAGTCATATCCCTATTCTGCGGTTAAGTACTTCCGATGGGCAGAGATGTCTGGGCTGGCTCCTTCTTTCTTTACCCTTGCCCATGTTTTGATCCGCCATGGGATGTTCGATGTTGCAGATGAGGTGTTTGATGAAATGATTGCCAATCGTGGAAAGGATTTCCATGTTCTGGGTGCGATACGGGATATGTCAATGGACTTTTCTTTGAACCACGGTGTTGTTTGCGGGATTTTGATGGAGTGTTGTTGTAGATATGGCATGGTTGATAAGGCTCAGGATATATTTATGTATAGTACTCAATTGGGTGTAGTTATACCGGAGGATTCTGTATATATGATGCTAAATTCTTTGATTGATGCTGCTCGTATTGACTTGATAGCTGATATTTTTGATAAACTATGTAGAGGAATCGTCCCTTGTGGTGTGAGTGCTCATGGATTTGTGATGGATGCTCTTTTTCGCAAAGGTGAGGTTACAAAGGCTTTAGATTTTCACCGACTAGTGATTGAGAGAGGTTTTCATGTTGATCTAGTTTCTTGCAATAAGATTTTGAAAGGTCTTTCGGTTAATCAGGTAGAGGTAGCTTCACGGATGTTAAGTTTGTTGCTGGATTGTGGTCCGGCACCTAATGTGGTGACTTTTGGTACGTTGATTAAGGGGTTCTGCAAAAGAGGCGAAATGGATAGAGCATTTGAGCTTTTCAAAGTAATAGAACAGAAGGGAATAGCGCCAGACTTGATCGCTTACAGCACTCTGATTGATGGATACTTCAAAGCTGGGATGTTAGGAATGGGTCATAAACTTTTCTCGCAGGCATTACAGAAAGGCGTGAAGTTGGACGTAGTTGCTTTCAGTTCAACAATTGATGTATATGTAAAATTTGGGGATTTAGCAACAGCATCTGATGTGTACAAGAGAATGTTGTGTCAAGGAATTCCCCCCAATGTGGTTACCTACACCATTCTCATAAAAGGCTTGTGTCAGGATGGTAGAATTCACGAGGCTTTTGGTATATATGGTCAGATCTTGAAACGTGGTTTGGAGCCATCCGTTGTAACATATAGCAGTCTCATTGATGGTTTTTGCAAATTTGGCAACTTGAGGTCCGGGTTTGCTATGTACGAGGATATGATAAAGATGGGTTATCCACCTGATGTTGTCATTTATGGTGTGCTTGTTGATGGATTTTGTAAGCAAGGGCTTATGCTTCATGCTTTGAGATTCTCTGTTAAGACTCTAGGCCAGTCGGTCAGGCCCAATGTTGTTGTTTTCAACTCCTTAATAGATGGCTGGTGTAGGTTAAATAGTTTTGACGAGGCTTTGAAAGTGTTTAGACTAATGGAGATATATGGTATAAAACCTGATGTAGCCACATTCACCACGCTTATGAGGATGACTGTCATGAAAGGTAGATTAGAAGAAGCACTGTTTCTTTTTTTCCGGATGTTCAAAATGGGTTTTGAACCTGATGCTGTAGCATTCTGTACCCTAATGGATGCGTTCTGCAAACATATGAAGCCGACCATTGGGCTTCAGCTTTTTGAGCTTATGCAGAGGAATAGAATCTCTGCGGATATCGCGGTATGTAATGTCGTCATTAATTTGTTTTTCAAAGCTCACCGCGTAGAGGATGCTTCTAAGTTCTTCAGTAATCTTCTCAAAGGAAAGATGGAGCCTGATATAGTGACATATAACACAATGATATGTGGCTACTGCTCTCTAAGAAGGTTAGATGAAGCAAGGAGGATATTCGAGATGCTAAAATTTACCTCTTTTGGACCCAGTTCCGTTACTTTGACTATACTCATCCATGCGCTCTGTAAAAATAACGATATGGATGATGCTATAAGGATGTTCTCCATGATGGTGGAAAAGGGCCCTAAACCGAATGTTGTCACATACGGTTGTCTAATGGATTTGTTTTCAAAATCCGTCGATATTGAAGGTTCTTTCAAGCTTTTCGAGGATATGCAAGAGAAAGGTATTTCTCCGAGCATAATAAGTTATAGCATCATAATCGACGGTCTTTGCAAACGAGGAAGAGTGGATGAAGCAACAATTATCTTCCATCAAGCCATAGATGCAAAGTTAGTGCCTGATGTTGTTGCCTACACAATTCTTATCCGTTGTTGTTGCAAGGTTGGGAGACTCGTTGAAGCTGCATTGTGGTATGAACATATGTTAAGAAACGGAGTCAAACCAGATGATTTGCTGCGACGAGCCCTTTCAGAATATAATCCCCCAAAATGGTTGATGAGCAAAGGGGTCTGGGTACAAGACAAAACGATGCCTGATTAGGGATTGAGTATGCTTTATACCGGAAACAGAGATTGTAATCACCGATGACGAGTTGTGTTTCTTAAAAGGTGAGATAACATGGGAGCCCATAGTAACCAAATGTTTGTCTTTATATGTTTGAACTGGATTTTTATTAGTAAATATATTTTTATCATTGTTTTAACTGGATTTATTATTTTAAAGATCGTGTATTACAGAAAACATCGATGTTACAAATGGGGAGTTAATCACAGTGAAAGAGTTGTATGTGAAGCAATTGATTTTATATCTAAGTAAAATCAGACTAACACATAAATTTATTTAACAAGAATCAAAATTTTATTCATAAATAAACTATATCATATATATATATATATATATATATATATATTTCATCATATATATTTGTTATGCATTTATAAAAAAATGTTAATACTTTTTTTTAGCAGATTTTAGACATGTTTTAAGCAAATATTGAGCATTTTTTAAAGTATATATGGATAAATGTTCATTTAGAACTAAAACAATTATGATAATGGATGTCCAGAACCTTGTGGTTAGGTGGTAAGGGGACGGACCTGGGACGTCAACACGTTTCAGGTTCGATCCACCTACTACGTGAAACTGCAACACATTGTTTCTGGACACCCACACGGATATGAAACCCTGCTTTCGAGCCTATTTGCATATCCGGAGAGAGAGTCTATCAGTGGGTTGCACCTCCTCCAGAAGATTAGTTTGGATCCGTCCATAGGCCTGAAATTTACTCCTGAATTATCAAAAAAAAAAAAACAATTATGATAATGGCAGCTAGTGAAGAAACAAAGAAACAGATGCGATAACCACCACCACTGGAAACTTCTTATGTGGCATGATAGACATACATTTATATTTTGTCAACCCTACAAATGTTAATCTAGAAATTCTAAACGGCATAAATAAAATAATCATAGAATATATATGAAGTCAATTGTTTATTTTAAAATATTCAATATATATATATATATGAAGTAATTTTATTGTCATATAGCTAATGTTGTGGAGAAGCGAGTCCACCTCTTGGCTTCTTAGTTTCTCCACTTTTCAGATGTTTCCAAATATTCACCTATTTTTTGTTTCGGCAAAATATATTTATTAAATAATATGAGAAGTTATAGTGTCATGATATACAAGCTTAATGATAACCAAGATGGAGGATACTTAATTTTTATTGTTATTTTTACTTATAATTTGTTATCAAGTGGGTAACTAATTAGTATTATAGTGTCATGACAAAACTATGTAGACAAGTAATTAGTATTATATATAGAAATTGATTCAAACCAAAATATTAAACATTTTCAAGGAAAACAACAATACCATGTATCTCCCTAACGATTGCTCAAAATCCTTCTTCAAAAGCAAAATAAAGTGTAGAAAGTCAAAGAGCAGCATATATATAAAGTAGGATATATTCTATCTCAAACCGGTTCATTCTTCTTCTTTTAATCTTTTTTTTTGTTAGCATGTAATTAGGTAACCGTGTCACCTAATTTCTGGAGATCTAAGGTCGCCCAAATATTAGGGCCAAGATAGAGGTCGAAGCTTGGAGGATTATTAAGACCGTCGTAGTTCCCAAATTGAAATACAGCCCTGATCAGGTAGTTAGTATCTTGCGTGACACTTAGAGTGTAGCAGTTTCATATGCCATCCCGAAAATATCTCAAACTCATATATGGCTTCATATCATATAAGTCTTCCGGATTTTACCAGTTGTTCCTCCTTGGATGAAGTTGGCATCGGACATGTACTTTGTGAGCAGTTCGTTATAAGGAGACGGAGACTCATTAGAATGTAATCCACAATATAAACTTATGAACTCTGAAACTAGAAAGATATATATAATAAGAAAAAATTTATGTAATATAAAATATGATAATAAGAAAAAATTTATGAAAGAAAAAACAATATAATAAGAAAACCTTTTTGATTCTGAGATTGAACAAGATGTATGATGGATAAAGTGGCACACGCAGAGAAGCTTGTTGTGATTCATCATTCTTGATGATTTCTGAATTCACAAGTAAGATATAGAAAAACTGTAATAACGATGCAGATGGAATTCAATAATAATCGTGACGTGCAACTATATATCAATTTTTTTTTTCCAAAACATCGAATTAAAATTTTCTTAATGTACTTAATGATAAATTATTTTTGAATAAAATTTGACTAATCATTATAATAAATGAAAATCGATCTGAAGAAGAAAAAAGCAAGTCAACCAAAAATAAGGAAACAATAAGAAAAAAATAAGCAAAAAGTTAGCAAAACAAAAACAAAAATAAGAAGCAAATTAATGCCAAAAATAGAAATTATAGGTTTAAATTTGAGACATTAATACAAAAATATATGACTGTTAATTACCAACTATACCAAAAATATAACAATACGAAAGATTAAAAAAAAGTATAATTTAAAATGATGATCTTAAGCGATAGCTTAGATGGCACGTACTAGGTCTGATCATAGGCACTTACTGGATATGATTTGCCCAGAAGACATCTTGGTTATGCACAAACTTGCTAATTTCGGGAAGACATGCAAGCATCTATTGTTTGGTATGATTCATATATATATTTGGTCTCAACAAGTCCTTGCCCGAATACATTGTCAAACAAATAAATGACAAGTTTGGTTTGGAGTCACTTGAACCAGAAAAAATGTTTAAGATACATATATATACAAGTAGGGATGTCAAATGGGCCAAAGGACCATGGACTGTCCACTTCCAAATTATAATGGTCCGGACATTGACACGCCCAAAATTGAACCAAGCTATATGAACAAAAAACCAAATTAGCCCGCAAATAAATGGGCCTAAATCATTTGGATATGGGCAGTCCATAGATCCTTAAAAATTAGGTTTTCTCAATTTGAAATTTTTTTTTTTTGAGTATTAATGTTATTTTATAAGTTTTTTGCTTGATTAAGCGGCCGAAAACTAAAATCGAATTTTTCTTGCCAAAATCGCAAAATCACGTTTTCTTACTAAAATCGTAAAATATTGTTTTCCCGCCAAAACCGCAAAATCACGTTTTCTTGCCAAAACCGTAAACTCGTATTTTTCTGTCAAAACCGAAAAATCGCATTTTCACCAAACCGCAAAATCATGTTTTTATGCCAAAACCGTAAAACCGTATTTTCCCGCAAAATCCGCAAAATCATGTTTTATGCCAAAATCGTAAAACCCATTTTGAAACTTTGCTTTGAAACATTGAAACATTTGAAACTTTGGTTATTCGATTTTTATATATTTTTCTATGATTTCAAAATAGTATGAATTTGGATATCGTGGACAACCGTGGACGCCCACTAAAACATGATTTTATTTGGGTTTGGTCTTCTTTGGACATGGTCTTATTTGGGTTATGTCTATCGATGTCCAGAAAACGAGATTGTCCATTTGGACGGACCCAAATAGACACGGACAGCCCAATTGACACCCCTATATATAAGGCACTTGGATTAACCATTTGCATTCGCCCCTGTCTTACATTAACTATCGCTAGTTTCTCATTGTCGGCATTTTTGATAGACAAGTAATCAAAATATACAAAGTTAGAGAATGTAACTGTAAGCAAATCAGATAGTGAGCAAGTTGTTTTCTTTAAATAAATACTTGCTTTGCGTAATTAGGACATACAACTTCATTTCTCCATCCAAGAAAAAGAAATCAAATATTATTGAACATAAAAAAGGCAAAAGATTTGTTGATATTCACATGGTGTAGGTTTCACAAATATATCACTTCTAGTTCAGATTTGGGCATAACAGCTTTGGCCAAATACAAATCCGAAGTAATGTTTAACACACTGCGTGGATCAACCTATAAACTGACGATCCATTTTGACACTCTTAAAAGACATATACTTACATGCCGAACATAAAAAGTGTCAAAATGAAAAAGAAACAAAAAAACAGTTAGACATCTTTTAAAATACTACGAAAATATCATACTAGTACTTACTCGGATTTTACAGAATCTTTTTGTTAAAGTGCAGTAAAACAAAACAAACTACTATACACAATGGGATGTGAGGAGGTGTAATTAGACATTGTTGTGTGTCACTTTGTTGTGTGTTTGGGCATCTTAGCTGATTGGGCCAAATTATTGGCTTTGTAACATTTCTTTTCTCCTGCAATTTAATTAGAAAAACTTTTATAAAAAAAAAACACATTATCATGATCTTATGGCAACTGATTGAGAACGACCTTACTAGAACTCTCCGCCTGATTTATTTAACCGAACCAATGGCAGTTGATGTCTATATACCAGATCTTTTGGCCCGGTTTTACTTAACCGATGAAAACTGGTTTTTTTCATTATCCTTCTTGATGAAAATACTTAAGTTGCATGTAGTTTGAAACCTTCTCTCTAGTAAACTGGTTTGAGATTCATATGGGATTTGGTCTCTAGGTTCATTAATTGATTTGTTTGTTTTATTAGATTTAGCACTGGTTTTGTCTCGGTGTCCGACTAATTCTAGAGAATCCGGTGTTTGCATTAATTCGTTAACTAAAAAAACCATGTTAAAAACAAAAATCAAAAACTTAAGAAAACATTATTTATTTGTATCTACATTATTTACAAATGACAAAACAAAAAAAAAAATCTTTTGTTTGTATTTTTTATTAAATATATAATATTTGTATTTTAGAGTTGAAAAGAAGTGTACCTCTACTGATATATACAAATCAGCATATGTACCATACGTTTTACAAAAAAAAAAAAAACAGACGTACCATGTTTTATGTTTACACTTTAATCAAGTTCTAATTATGTTAAAAGGTTTTCAAATTAAATTGCAGAAGAAAAGAAAGAAATACGTGTCTAATTATATATTTACAATTATAAAATACGATTTTAATTTCAAACACAATTATTTTTCTTTATACAAAACAATCACCATAAATATTAGCTATCCTTGGACATATGTCATTGTAGATATTTGAGTGTATATATGTCGGCATCAAACTTTATTGGCTTAATTTTAGTATACAATCATGTTGAAATGTTGCATTTTCTTTTTGCTACAAGACCCCATATTTTATTGGCTCTAATGTCATTATTTTGATAACTACGTTTGGACTAACTTCCCATAATTCAACAAAGTCACATGATGGTCCACTAAAACAAAGTAGTACTTATGATTACTACAAATACGTATAATTATTTTGTAGCAGTAAATGAATACAGTATGTGAGGTCATATCTTTATATAGAGAGAGATCACAAAGTTTTGTTTTTGAATTCCAAAGCAAAGAATAAAGGCAGCTGCATTCTTCTGTCGGTGCTCTTTTATTCCTCTTTTAATTCTATTTTATTTAATTCATTTTTTTTTTTGCAAGCCTCGTAAAATAAAATTTAGCACTATTGAAGACTAACAAATTGCATCGTTCATGAAAACGCGTATCGTTGTCCCCAAAGAACTTTTGGTTAGGATACGTGTTTATTAAGAATTGGTTGCTCTGAATTATATATCAGTGAGATCACACACATCCCATGCACGTCTTTTCTCAAAAAAGAAAAAGCCTTTGATATAATTTTTTTTTCAAACTTCATTTAACATCATCGAAGTGAAGTTGATAGATTTTTTTCTTCTCTTTTCTCGCCAAATTAGTAGTTGAATAATATATGTTCTCGTTTGTCTTTGATTCGTTATGTATCCTCGGTAACTCGTCCTAATTTAGATCTAACAATAAAAAGAGATTCAGACTCTAGACTTTCGAAAGTTGGTTATATCATCTTCGCTTTTAAGCATTGGTTTCCTTGTTGGGAAATATGAAAATTCCTATGTTAATCATGTTGGGGTTCAGCTTTTCTTTTAAGCATTTTTTTTCAATAGGACATGTAATATTTAACATTTTTAAGTTTTTTTTTTCAAAAATGCTTCTCAAATAATTATATAGAGATGATTATGTAGTATATATATTAAATTGTAAAATAACATAACTAAAACTTTAAATTTCAAGAATTTGAAGATGTTATCCAAATGTCTATGTTAACTATGCCCGCATAATAAAATTTAAAACTAATAATAACATCACATTACTAAACTAAATTATCAAATCCAAAAATATTTATGAATTCGTACGATGCGGGCCAACCATATATATATACTTATGGAGTAAGGAGAGAAAGTAATCTTTTACCTAAAAAAAAAAAAAATACCAAATATTATTATTATTTTATTTGACGACAAAATAAATACTAAGAGGAATTTATTGGTTTATGGATTTCAATGGATTTATAAATCCTGATAAAATTTAGAAATTCTTGCAGAATTCAATGATTTTAAAATCAAAAAAGTGGATTTAAAAATTAACGAAAGTGGATTTAAAAAATAACGAAAGTGGATTTAGAAATCATCCAAATAAATTTAGAAATAATCCAAATTGAATTTCAAAATCATCAAAAAAAGATTTCAAAATCAAATTAAAAAAAATTTATGATAAAAAATATAGCATATAAATTTCTTATGATAAAATCAAATATTGTAGAACTTTTTAATTACATAGTTTTGGATGTTTTCAATTATGGAGTTTTTATTATATGATAGACATGTTTTTTTATATATGTCAATATTTTCAGGAGGGTTTATTGGTTCATGGATTTTAGTGGATTTAGAAATCTACATAAAAATCCGGCTTTATTCAATTATTGATTTTAAATTTTTATTTAAAATCACGTCTTATTGGTTCAATCATTTGTAAATACTAATTGAA
>OVAY01002376.1:0-18306 GCA_900406395.1 Kernera saxatilis | reverse complement strand
CAGAATCAAAATCCACAGAAAAGCAATAGTCCAAATCTTGTAAAACCCAAACAAATTTTCAAACGATATGATATTCTTTTATTTTTGATGATTATCAATCTTTTTTTGTTTTTGGCAATATTTATCAGCAGCCGAAATTTTCCTTTTTTAACTATATTATTCGATTTTTAATCAATTTTTTTAGTTAAACAGGTTTATTAAGAGTAGCCTTGTGTAACTCCTTTCTTAAGAGATATCTCAGCATATGCTACTCTCCATGATTTATGGCACCATAACACTTGGAAATTGCTTTCGGCAAGGTTGGAGAAACAGGTCCTGCTTCAAATCCATCTCTCAACTTTTAATAGATTTAGGAAATCGAAAACAAATCTCAAATCAAGAACTCTACATGGAAAGTTTTACTCTATACTGAAAGATCATAAAACCTTAGTACCTTGGAAGTATTGTTTGGAATCCCAAAGCATAGCTTCCTCACTTGGGCTGTTTGTCTTGGATCGTTGTCCTACCAAAGATTTGCTGCTCAGTTGGGGATTACACACAGACCCGTTGTGTATGCTCTGTAACTCGACAGTGAAAACCTATTCTTTACTTGTCAGTTCACCTAGATTATCTGGAGATATATAGCGAATGAGATGTCAAATTCAATCAACCAGAACGTAGAACTCGACTATAGCTACGTACAATGCAATCTCTCTATTGGGTAACAATTGGCTAAGAAGAAAGAAACTTGCCCTCTTGGCTTGACAGTGATACGGGGCTTCCTCTTTGAGAGCAGAGCAACGTCACAACAAGAAGAAGACCTCGATTTCTCCCAAGGATACGAAGAGTTGGTTAATTGGTTGGTATAGTGATACGTGTCATCCTTAATTGCTTACACAATATATGGTTCATGTTGGTTCAGCTTGGTTTCTGAGTATATTTGGTTTAGACATGGACTTTGCCTAAACACTTAGGCCTTGTATCATTTCATACGTAAAATTAACAAATTACAACAACAAAAGAACTGTAATCATCTTTTCTGAAATATAACAAACCACCATTTCCAGAATTAATCATCTCTACAATATCCTCAAGGTAAAAAAAAAAGGTTATAAAAACGACTCGAGAAGGAAAAGCAAAACAGAGTAAAAAACCGACAAAGCTGCTTTAATCATGACGGTCCATTTGTCTACGAGATCCCATGCATGCACGAGAAGTGGCACACTCTGGTACGCTTCCATTTTTCCCCCCTCTTTGTGTCTTCATTATTTGGTACATAATAATAATATTTTAATCAGGATCTTTTCAGGGAGAAGTTCTCGGATATAGTCCCCTTAGATGAGGCCAAGACTCAGAATAAAACTAATCCTGGCAGCTGGTCAGAACTCAGTCCGGATATGCTCATCTGTATTTTTGAAAAATTGAGATTTGTAGATTTCTATTGCGCGAAGATGGTGAACTCTAACTGGAATCTGAGTTCAAGATTGTCAGTTTCCAGAAAAAGTGAGTCTCCCTGGCTAATACTCTTTCCCGACGGAGGCGATGACGTTTGTTTGCTTTACAACCCAGACAAAGACCGGCTTTACAGGACATATAGAGATTTTTCAGATTTTCGATTCCTGGCAAACTATGGCAAGTGGTTCTTGGTGGTAGATTCTCGATCCAAGTTATATATCATAGATGTGTTTAGCGATTCCAATGGAGGAAGACTGATTTTACTCTCGCTAAACACGTCCTTGTTTGGACTTCTTTAATTTTGAGATAGAGAGTGGAACAAGCAGAGAGGAGTACGGTGAGATTTTTGCGTGGAAGCACAATTTTGGGTGACCGCTCGCTGAAAAGTAGCGTTTTGTGTGCAGCAAGCGCCATTTCCGCGTTTTATTTCACTCTCCGTTAGATATCTTTTTTTTTAGGCCGTTAATTATTTAACAGTTGTTGTAAAATAATTTTGACTCTATATAAGTAAGTTTACCTCGCTATTAATATTTTTTAAGTAAATAAATCACAATTTAAATTGGTGTTGGATATGAGATCGGCATTTTCATCGTAATCTTACTCTCTTTAACCAATGTCGGAACCACCGACCCAAAAACTATGACTTATTATGTAATTAAATCAAATAAAAAGAGTAAAAATAGAGATAAAATTGTACTGTTTATAAGACAGCTAATTATAAAATTTCTAATACCATTTAACTAATTTTGCAATCTTTCATTGATATCGAGTAAATTAACCCTATATTTATTTATCCCATCTCAAATGGTTTTCTTTGGGTCTCTCCAAAGATATTGATTCAAATCTACTATTCTACTTAAAAAAATATATATAGATTTGGTTAGATGTAAATAAAACACATGTTTTTTTGTATGATTGCAAGATTTAATCATGTGTTCAACACATAGTTATATGAATCTTTACTTCTAAAAACTCTGATTATATGGGCTTTTGGATTTGGCATATGCATAATATTGAGCTTTTTGTAGATGTTTTAATATGAGTAGCTTACTAGCTTATGTGTTTCTAAGTATGTTTCACTACTTTTTGAGTTAAAAGTAGCTTCAAAACAAGTTTAGATTAAGTTCAATAGAGCTTTATTAAATTTAGATTAAGAAAAAAGTATAAAATATATAATAAAATAGTCCATTAGAAATTTATTTAGTATAAAAAAAGAAAAATTACTATATAAACCTTTAGATCAAAAATTATCTCGTCTCTTCTAACAACATACACCATTCAAGCATGCCCAGGAATTAACAACACATGCTCTGTATTTATACTTCACGAGCCTCAACAGCAAACCCTCTGAAGGAGAAGGAGTCTTTCCTTCTTTTCCAGCTCGGCCATTAGAACCCTTATGTTGACTCCCCTGAATTCTTCTCTTCATTATCCTCTGCATCTTATCATGTGTGTTCTTGTTTCTTTCCATCTCTTTGTGGACTTTGGACAGTTTGCGCATTTTGTTCACTCCATTGTATTTGTCCAAGTGCTCTTTGTTACACACATATGATGATTCAATTAGTAATTTACATTTCCTTAATATTGTCTTGTTTCTTGGACACAATCTTTTCATCCTCAATGATTTCTCATTTCTGAATTCAAGTGGAATATAATGTTTTACTTGTTTGACAGGAAACTAATAAGAAACTAGTTTTAAAGATAGGTTAGAGTGATGGTTGAATATTCGAACAAGCCAACGCTCCCATTATGAGAAAATAGATTCTCTCTCTTACATCCCAAAAAACAGAGAACAAAAGAAGATAAGTTGAAGATTCAAGAACGTTTCCATAGTTTATTTTGACATGACTCTTTTAATTTAAGACTTAGGACTTTTGAGACGTTACTAGGTTGAAGATAAACTAGAAATGCAACTAATGTTGGATCAATTAGCGGTCCTACAACTAAGAGATTATAAACAACCATCAGAAGATTGTCTATTTGTTATTAGACTCACCCTAACTTCAAATTCTTCCTCCTCCTCTTCCTGATCAAGAAGCCCTCTCACTACCCCCTTCCTACTTCTTCATCCGACGACGTCTCTTCATCATCATCACCAGGAACCAATCTCATCTGGTAGTGAACCAGGATGATAATCGTGCCTTCGACCTGGTAGATTGTTCGGTAGTAAGCTCGGTTTGTATGATCTACCGTCTCGAACTTTTTTAATGTCTTATCTCCATGTTGCTACAAAAGACATAAAAGAGATGTCAAGCAAAAAAACTACTGGTTATAGATGTTAAAAAAACAATGAGAGATGTCAACAAATTACGCTAGTAGTTATGGCTGTAGCATTGAAGTCCCATTGGTTACCGTCCCAGCCGTTAAAAAAATCTACTTCCGACATCCATATCCGATATAAACCCTGTGAGTATGAAGGGAGGTTGTTTGTAAAGCCATATCGCAGGTTGTTTTCGGGCTTAGAAATCCAAACTCCAAGCCTGACATATTCTTCATCAGTCACTTGTTGTCTAGGATCTATGGATTTCTCCAAGATTTCTCTTATGGCTGCAGAAAAAAAGAAAAAAAAAAATTAGACAAGAGAATGTTGGTTTAAACTAGGCTCCCAAATCAAAGAACCATTTAGGCGCTCAGAGTGAGCACATGCATTTCAAACACATGATCCAGTTTCCGTGCACAGTACCATGCTACAAAGACCTCATCAGACTTTCTTGACTAAAAAAACCTCACAAGTTCTCAGGACAAAAGTGAGAAAAGGTCATAAAAGAAGAAGCATTTACCAGGATTACGCTCATCTACATATTGAAGGTTGTTTCTGATGATCGGCGGAGGAGGAGCGTTGTGCACCATTATGAGAGAGAGAGATAGAGAGGGTGAGAGAGATTTCGTGAGAGAGTGAGAGTGTTAACATTAATATGTATATATCTATATATGGAAGAAGGGTGATAGCAAGTTAAGAGACGTCAATTTTTTCATTTATTTATTTCTTGTCTTCATGCTTTTGTTTTTATTTGTATATTTAGATTGTTTAGTTTCTAAGAACGCATCGTTCAAAATAAAAACGTAACGCCGGTAATGGGAGTCTCTGATCGTATTAAATTATTAATCATTTTTCAATTACTATTCACCTGCCAAATCATATCTTTCCATGTGTGATTTATGCATTGATATAAAAATAGTGGTGCATGCAGCAAATAAAGTGAATAGCTTACAACTTTGACGTGGATTATATTTACCGAAAATTATACTACACAAATCGTTTTAAATAACGGTAAATAAATCAAGATGTTTCTATTCTCATAGCTGAACGAGTAGTATATAACAGATATTCGTTTGGTGTAAAAAAAAAAACAGATATTCGATTTGAATATTTAGGTAGTTAGTGGGAATATATACACTGAAAAAAATATTAATACGATCAGAGACTCCCATTAAGCAGGCCGTGGCTATTACATAAAAATGTTGTCATGTGCAATTACTTTTACCATTATGGTACAATAAAAACCAATATCACCTATTTACTTAAATCATTAAATCTATTACTTTTACCATTATGGTACAATAAAAACCAATATCACTTATTTACTTAAATCTATACGAACTGGTGGTTGAGTCGATCGTCACTATATTTTAATGCAATGGGACCACTTTCTTTAACCAGGTTTCCTCTGTTGGAATATATTTTAAAGTGGTCCTCACTTCTCACAACTGCATGTTTCTATTTTTGGTAATTTATATTCATTATTGTTAACTTCTTTGCAGCATACTTCTGTGGCCAATGGCTAGGTGATGTTGTACATGAAGATGGTGGTGGCCAGTTGGGTTAGTAATAATATATGTTCCTTTTTAATAATTTGAGACTACGATTCCGATTCATTTTCATGATTTCATATTACTTTTTTTTTTTTTTTTTAAATCAAACCCAATTAAGTGTTCATGTTTTGCAACCATAAAAAGTTTCAGAGAAATATGTTTAAGGAGATATCAACATAAAATCTGACAACAATAGTAAATATGTTTAAGGAAATCTTAATAATATAATTAAATACAGGATTTACCGAAATAATTTAAAAACGTTATGTAAAAAAATTATGTACGTACTTCATTAAAACATCTCAATTATAGGCCTGAGATTTACCTCTGAGTCACCAAAAAAAAAAAAAAATCTCAATTATAAAATAATGAAAACAAAAACAAAACAAAACTAGAACAATAGTATTTGTTAAATCGAATCTGCAAAACAAAAATTAATAGTAATCATGTTCAAAGTGAGGAGAATGATCAAAGATTCAAACTCATGGTCATAGACTCATACTGAAATACGTTCTTGCTTCAAACGTTGGCTATGGTTTGTACTATAGTCTGTACGTAAGTCATATTTCAGGGTTGAAATTAAATCTAAAATAAAATCAAATAAAAATAAAATACAAGTTTTTTTTTTTTTGAACATTACTAATATATATATATATATATATATACATTACAAATTTACGATTTTGTTATATAATCTAAATTAATTACAATCCTAAATGTAATATACAAAATTACATATATTTAAATTAAAATAAAGGTTAAATTTTGTTTTTGATTTGTATATGTATAATTAGTGTGTGCGTTACACAGAGCCGTGCCAGTATTACATAAAAATAGAAACAATGGCCTACAGAATTAAATTTTATAAAAGCTTTAAGAGGCATATTTACAAATAGTTTATTTTATGTGGTTTACAGTAAGTTTTTTTCCCAACTCAAATGCATAACAAATTTAATCTAACTAGTTTACGGTTCCTTTTCTTGCTTCGTCGTTGCTTAAAAGGGAAAGACAAAGGAACTCAGAAGGACTTGTTCAAAGGTTGGATTGCCTTCTCTATTTCCTCTAAAATTTTTAATTCTTTTTTCTTGTATTTATTCACGCTCTCAATTTTTTTTTTTTGTCCTTTTTGACAGCATTGATTCTTTTTTTTTCAATTTTTGTTACCAACTTCTTTTTTTAACTATTTTATTTTCATTTATACTTATCTTGACATTTTTTAAAATAGATAACTTGTATATTAAAAATTTCATATAAATTTAAACCTCTCATATCTCTTTCTCACACTTTTTCTCTCGTCTCACTCTATTTCCCGATGAATAATGAAGCGTCACCTAACAAACACCCTTATCTACTCGGATGCAAATAGAACCGATCCAACTTGAGTTAACCGAATCAATAACCAACATGGTTATCTAGGTCTTCAATTTGTTTCTGAACCAACTTAAATCCATGAACCAGAACCGGTACAAGCTTAGTTAAACATGTGATGATATCATACTTTCAATTAACAAAAAAGTTTATTTATTTATTTCTTTTTATTTTTTTAACATCAAGTTTATTTATTTTTTATGACAATATTTCTGACGTAAAGAAAATGTTAAATTTACATGGAAAAAATGTTAAAATGAGGATAAGCTCACAGCCGTTAGATCTTGATATTTTGTTGAGTGTGATCGACGATGTAGATGAGTTTTTTGGGTCCCATGTTTAAACATACAAGAAAGAGGAAAGTGACGTCACGTGTCAGAAGCGCTCCAGAGTACTGGGATTCTAATTTAATTAATAAAAAATACCCCACTTATGTGACAATAATATAATAAATATTTATCTTTCGCGACTCTCCAGTTTCTCTTATCTACGAATTGAAATAAAATAAAACTACATTTACAAGTAAACTAATAAAGTCAATGGACCTACATATTTTATATTGATAGAGGCCCATAGCCGCGAGTTGTATTTGTATGCAATGTTTCACTCTTTTCATATCTCTCCATAAGAAACGAAACTCACCCATAAGAAGAATACGAAGACCAATAACAAGAGAGGTACGTTCAAAAACACACAAACACAGAGAGAGAGAGAGATTTATTGATCTTGAAAAAAAAATGGCGTACGAGAAAGTGAATGAGCTTAACCTTAAGGATACAGAGCAAATTGTACAAGAGCAAAAGGTTTCGTGCGTTAGAAGCAACCAGCGTCAATTCCAAAGCAATAACGAGGAGACTTTTGTCGAAGAAGAATCTACACCTCCTACGAAGTAAGTAGAGATCCGAGTTTCAATTTGCTTCTTTCAAATGGTCTATTGATGATTCTATCATTCTATGTGAAAGTGAGTATGGGGGTAGGGACCTCCGCAAAATCGATCTCAAGACCACAAAACTATCCAGAGCTACTCAAGGCATTAGAGAACATGTTTAAGTTCACAATCGGTGAATATCGTAAAAGAGAAGGTTACAGAGGATCTGGCTTTGTACCAACGTAAGAGGATAAATAAAGATGGAGATTGAATGTTTGTTCCATGATGATGATATTTTGTTGTTCTTAAAGGTTCAATGATGATGATGAACTTTTGCCAAAAAAAAATGATGATGATGAACAAGAGATTCTTCGATGAGAGCTTTTTATGAATGAAGCCCTTTTCTTAATTTGATTCTGATCGGCGTTTAAGTAGTTGACCACACAAAAAAACACACCTCAGGGTTTTGTTGATTTGAAGGAGTTTGACGTAAAGATACATCATACATGACTTATGCGGACACATACATTATAAGTAGTAATGTTTACAAATTAAAATCATTTTTTCCGGTTCTTGACGTACACAGATCGTCATATAAATTTCTATTTTGAATCTTCTTAATCAATAAATATTCTTAAATATATTTTAAATCCAAAAAT
Organism: Kernera saxatilis; assembly: GCA_900406395.1. NCBI lineage: Eukaryota > Viridiplantae > Streptophyta > Magnoliopsida > Brassicales > Brassicaceae > Kernera > Kernera saxatilis. Next base: position 10,164 of record OVAY01002376.1, on the reverse strand, counting down.
ATTTCCGTCTCATTAATTATATATATTTAATTTAGGATTCGAATATATGTGTTTTCTGGATTATTATTAGTTTATAAGTTATCCTCTTATAGTATTTTTATCGAAAAGTCACATTAGTGATTTTTGTTGACTTACCAAACCTCTATATACCCTTTTAATCACATTCACTTGTTTTTTTTACAATAACTAACAGTCAGACCCTTAGTTAAAATACATCCACAATTTTAGAATATGTAAAGAAAATTAACTACTAACCGGTGATGATAAAATTATAGAGAAAATTCAGAAAATACCATATTTTATTGTTGATTTCACATTTTAACATTTTTGTTGAATATTACTCATTTTGAATTATTAATCATTTGATTGATTAAAATAGGTTCTCACTCTTTCCTTGCATGAAGATTTGATTTTTTTTTTATTATTATTACCGATCCAGGTTTTTTCCATCCGACTAATATCCTCCAGAGTGAGTGTAGACGTCGAGTAACTCACTCACCTGGTTTTCTAATGGGCTTAAAACATGACACTATTTTGACTAGTCAAATGAGAATGATTTAAATAATTTCACGTTTGAGGGGAATAAATCCCTAACCTAGACCAGCATGGCGACTTCTCCTCAAGTGGAAACTACTAGACCACCACCACTTGGTTTGAAGATTTGATATTTCCCAGAAGATGTGAAGAGTCGATGGGGTCGCTCACGGTTCGGCTGCTGCTTCCCGAGTGGGTAATTCCCTTGTCTTTATCTCCTTCTTCTTCACTCCGTCCGACTTCCTCACCATTCCGAACCGAAGATCGCTCACTCTCTCCTACTTCTTCTTCTACCTCTTCATTCGTTCGGACTTCCTCAACAAGTGTGACCGGATCCGAACTCCTTTCTCCAGCTTGAGTATATTCTACCTCTTCATTTCAAACAATTTTTTGCCTCTTCCTTCTCCACCTTATCTTAGGCATCTTCGGAGTGCACACGGGTTATTGATCGAAAATAAAAATAGAGTAGTTATCCCTAGTTTCACGAAGAAAGTTGAATGAAAAAGGAGTTAGAAAACGGTTTTGATTCGATTTCGATAAATTAGGGATTGTTATAGAAATGAGGTTTAATTTTCGGGTTAAATCCGATTGGGTTTGGGTTGAGCTGATAAAACCGGTGTAATATGTTTGTTTTAGTTAGAGTAATATAGTAATAAATCTAGATTTCAAACTAAAAATAATTGAAAACAAAAAAAAATTATAAGGTGTCTTTCTCGTATTTTGTTTTAAGATTTAGGGGCTTTTGAGAGGAAAACTCTCTTTCAATTTATTTTTGACGGTACTTTTTTGTCGGTTATAACAACGACGTTAATTAGAAAAATATTCAAACAAATAAAAAAAGGAAAAAAACAAACTAAAGAAAAAAAAAACAATAAAATGAAACTGCATAAGCGTTACTCATTCTTCTAAGCCAGCCGTCTCCGTTAGGTTTTCGCTTCAGCTTATTTTTTTTTAACTTCGTCTCTGAGAAAATCCCTAATTTTTTTTTGAGCAAGGTTTGTGGATTTGGTGTCTTTTTGTCTTGTTTCAGATCCAAAACATCTGTTTTGTAAACTAGGATCCATTGATGGCAACCATGGTAGCCGTAAGTCAAGAGCTTTTTCTCAATCCAAAATCAAATTTTCTTCTTTCGGGTTTCATGATTGACTGATCTTTTGAGTTTCTGTGCCAGGAGGAAGAACTCACGGGAAATCTAAAACGGCAACTCAAGAAGCTCTTTGATGCGTCTCTGAAATCAACAGTTCCCGATGAACTTGGTGTTGAGCCCTTGGTTAATGCATCCTCTGCTCAAACTCGAAAATTTGGAGATTATCAATGGTGCTCCATCTTCTTGCTTATAATTCAATGAACAATTTTTGAAGTTCCTTTCTTATCCTTTGATTGAAATTGTTTCTTCTTTACGCAGTAACAATGCAATGCGCATGTGTTCGAGGAAGAAGAAACCAAATGATTCCCAGTTTGGTAGTGGTTCATCTCTTGGGAAGGTTTGTTTTGTTTTAGTCTTTCGAAATTTCGATTCTTTTTTTCTTTTTCAAACTCTCTTCTTTTGGTTCCCAGTTTGGTAGTGGTTCAGCTCTTGGAAAGGTTTGTTTTGTTTGGGTCTTTGGAATTTCGATTCTTTTTTCTTTTTCAAACTCTTATTTTGGTTCCCTTTTTCACATAGGCCCTTATAATGAATCTCCCTACCTCTGAGATGGTGGAATCATGCTCTGTAACTGGACCTGGATTTATCAATGTTGTCCTATCAGCTAAGTGGATGGCCAAGGTGCTCGATCCTGTTTGCTTTATTTGCTTACTCTTGTAATAGTCATTTATCTAGTCCCTCATGTAAATCCTAACATGTATCCGCAGTGCATTGAGCATAAGCTTATCAATGGAATTGACACATGGGCGCCTACTCTTTCGGTTAAGAGAGCCGTGGTTGATTTCTGCTCTCCAAACATTGCAAAACAAATGCATGTTGGTCATCTGAGATCAACTATCATCGGTGACACGATAGCTCGCTTGCTCGAGTACTCAAAGGTTCAAGTTCTACGCAGAAACCATATTGGTGACTGGGGAACACAGGTTAGCTACTTTACTTTTCTGCTCTCCAAAATGATTTTGATAAGAACACAAACACTTTATTGATTATCAAAAAGGAATTACACTCAATCAAACCCTAGGTTAAGACTCTAGAGACATCCTCTCTAGATCTTCACCACCATCAACAAACCATATGTTTGTAAAGACTCTCACTAATACAAGCATAAGGCTTTCACCACCATCAACAAACCATATGTTTGTTAAGACTCTCACTAATACAAGCATAAGGCTCTCAAACTCTCCGACTCTGTTATTTATACTTCTTGAGACCTTTAACTGAAAGACTCTGAATGAAACAGAATCTTCTCCTATGCTCTGGTTTACTAACTTCCCATGTTCCTATCAGATTTCTTAACCTTTAAACACGAGTGTTTCATTGTCGTCATTCCATTTTTTTCTGCAGTTTGGCATGCTAATCGAGTACCTCTTTGAGACCTTCCCTGGTTCAGATGGCAATGACGTGACATCAATTGAAGATCTTCAGGTCAGCTGCCTCTCAAGCTTTTTACATTTCTTCTTATGTAAAGAACCAGAGCAATTCAGTTTCTAACTTGATATGTCATCTTGATAGTCGCTTTACAGAAAATCAAAAGCCAAATTTGACTCGGATCCTGAATTTAAGGAAAAGGCACAACGGGCTGTGGTCCGTCTACAGGGTGGAGATCCTGTTTACCTCAAGCCTTGGGCTAAGATTTGTGAAATCAGCCGAGCCGAGTCTGCCAAGGTTATTCAGCGCCTTCAAGTTGAGCTTGAAGAAAAGGTAAAGGAATAGCTCCATATTTGTTTGAAGCAGAATGGAAAAGATATCTATGGATGGGATGAGTAATGGAAAAATACATTTTTGATTCATGACAGGGAGAAAGCTTTTACAAACCTTACATCAGTAACATGATTGAGGAATTGAATAGCAAAGGGATGGTTGAAGAAAGTGATGGTGCTCGTGTGATTTTCATCGAAGACTTCATGATCCCGCTCATGCTTGTCAAGAGTGATGGTGGTTTTACCTATGACACAACAGATATGGCTGCTCTCTGGTGGGTTGTCTTTCGGTTAATTAGCCTTTGTCTGTTTTTGCTCAAGTGTGTGGTCTAATCTTAACTTGCATATTATGCAAAAATCTTCCTGGCCCAGGTATCGGCTTACTGAAGAGAAAGCTGAGTGGATTATTTATGTGACAGATGCTGGCCAGCAGGAGCACTTTGATAAGTTCTTCAAAGTAGGGTTTTGATGAATATACATTTTCTTATTTTGTATTTGACGACTTGTGAAATGTTGTGTCTTGATTGAACTGGTTATCCTTTTACTCTGAATCAGGCTGCAAGAACAGCAGGTTGGCTTCCAGACGATGCTGAAACTTACCCTAGAGCTAGCCATGTTAGTTTTGGTGTAGTGCTTGGAGAAGATAAGAAGCGGTTTAGAAGCCGGGATACGGATATAGTCCCCCTAGTTGATTTGCTAGAGGAGGCCAAGACTCGCAGTAAAGCTGCCCTTATTGAGCGTGGTATGTGTAATTTTCTGTCAGAAATGTTTACGTTTTTGGATTTGTTGAACCATTCGCTTGTTCAGGTATTATGTGATCGTCTTATCCATCCATCCCTTACATGTTGTCTGTCTCTCTGTTTAGGTAAGGACAAAGATTGGACACCCGAGGAGCTAGATCAAATAGCTGAGGCAGTTGGATATGGTGCGGTGAAGTATGTATATCATCTCTATTCTACTGCTGGTGATAGAGAACCCTGTTTGCTACCTTCTGGTTTTCATGTGCGGTTTTTTGTAGGTATGCTGACCTGAAGAAAAACAGGTCGACGGATTATATTTTCAGCTATGATAAGATGCTTGATGACAAGGTTGTGGAATTTGGCAGCTAGTCTACATATTTGCATTACGCAGTCATCTACATATGCATGCTTATTGAATAATTTTGATGATATGTCATGAGCAGGGAGATACAGCCGTTTACCTTCTTTACGCCCATGCTCGGATCTGCTCAATCATCAGAAAGTCTGGCAAAGACATAGATGAGCTGAAAAAGGTACTTTATAGCAGCATGAACTCACATAATCATAACGTCACCACCTAGGAATTCTGTGTAATGCGCTGTGATCCTTACCTTATAACAACACCACTTTTTTATTGCAGACAGCCACAGGAAAAATAGCATTGGATCATGCAGAAGAACGGGCACTGGGGCTTCACCTGCTTCAGTTTGCTGAGGTAAAACACATGCTCTGGTTAGATACTACTTTTGTCATATTCAGACTTCTTTTTCTTGGCAAAGTTGCAATCAATGTGCGAACTATTTGCAGACGGTTGAGGAAGCGTGCACCAACTTGTTACCGAACGTGCTGTGCGAGTATCTCTACAACTTATCCTTACAGTTCACCAAATTCTATGCCAATTGTCAGGTGAGTATAATATTCCCAAAAGTTTATACGCTTCTATTTAGCCTAATAGACTTGCATAATCAACCTGAACTTTTACAGGTGAATGGCTCGGCAGAGGAGACAAGCCGTCTCCTACTTTGTGAAGCAACGGCCATCGTCATGCGGAAATGCTTCCACCTTCTTGGAATCACCCCTGTTTACAAGCTCTGATCAGGATTAGAAACGACCCAAAAGACAAAAAAGGGTTTTCTCTGTTTCGACAAATCTCTGTCTATGCAGTTAGTGAGAAACCAATCAACCATATAATATAGTAAAGAGATATTAATTCAGTGCAATGCAATGCACTTGCATCTTTTCACCCCATTATTCAGAATCAAAATCCACAGAAAAGCAATAGTCCAAATCTTGTAAAACCCAAATCAGTGCAATGCAATGCACTTGCATAAGAGTAGCCTTGTGTAACTCCTTTCTTGACCTATCTCAGCATATGCTACTTTCCAAGATTTATGGCACCATAACACTTGGAAATTGCTTCCGGCAAGGTTAGAGAAACAGGTCTTGCTTCAAATCCATCTCTCAACTTTTAATAGATTTAGGAAATCGAAAACAAATCTCAAATCAAGTACTCTACATGGAAAGTTTTACTCGTACTGAAAGATCATAATTAAAACCTTAGTACCTTGGAAGTATTGTTTGGAATCCCAAAGCATAGCTTCCTCACTTGGCTGTTTGTCTTGGATCGTTGTCCTACCAAAGATTTGCTGACAGACCCGTTGTTATCCTCTGTAACTAGACAGTGAAAACCTATTCTTTACTTGTCATCTCTCTATCGGATTAACAATTGGCTAAGAAGAAAGAAACTTGCCCCTCTTGGCTTGACAGTGATACGGGGCTTCCTCTTTGAGAGCAGAGCAACGTCACAACAAGAAGAAGACCTCGATTTCTCCCAAGGATACGAAGAGTTGGTTAATTGGTTGGTATAGTGATACGTGTCATCCTTAATTGCTTACACAACATATGGTTCATGTTGGTTTCTGAGTATATTTGGTTTAGACTTGGACTTTGCCTAAACACTAAGGCCTTGTATCATTTCATACGTAAAATTAACAAATTACAACAACAAAAGAACTGTAATCATCTTTCCTGAAATATAACACAAACCACCATTTCCAGAATTAATCATCTCTACAATATCCTCAAGGTAAAAAAAAAAGGTTATAAAAACGACTCGAGAAGGAAAAGCAAAACAGAGTAAAAAACCGACAAAGCTGCTTTAATCATGACGGTCCATTTGTCTACGAGATCCCATGCATGCACGAGAAGTGGCACACTCTGGTACGCTTCCATTTTTTTTCCCCCCTCTTTGTGTCTTTATTATTTGGTACATAATAATAATATAATATCGTTTCCTTTGTTTCTTTCTTTCTCATTTTACAGTTTGAGAAGTTGGTGAAGCGACCACCACATTCGCCGACGGAGAGTTGTTGTTAATGTTCCTTTGCGACTTGCTTTGTCTCTTCACGGCAGCTACTGACGACGGCGGAGCCTCCGGCTTTTGTGATCCCGCCGGTTGTCTTACTTTAACCCCTCGTATCAACTGTCATTATGTTATAAGTAATGATGAGGTTTAATTATAACCAACAAAAAAGTAATGATGAGAGTTGAATATCATGTAAATTAAAGAAGACAAAATGTGAATGTTCTTTTCTTACATATTTTCCACACTTGACATCGGAGTATATCACTATGAAATCACCTTCTTGGAGCCCATTCGTTTTCACAAAATCGCCTGTAATTAAATTTCAAGGAAAATAAGATTAGATAAATTACAAAATTAAAAACAATCTAAATAAAAGAAAAGAAAATTTATTAATGGGTATTATGTTTTCAAAAACGTACCGGTGTTCTCGAGGAGATACATCCTGCTTTTGTTGTTAGGCCAAAATCTGCAACTCATTTAAAGAAGAAAATTTTTAAATAACCAAGATTGGTCGAATTCAAATTCTTGACAAATACACGATCAATAAGTGAATTAACATTATTCAAAACTAACAAGTTCATTGATTATCGTAATTATACCTATAGCGCATGTTCCAAACACGAGAGGTTCCGATGTCTTCCATGGCGAGAGAGATGCCATCTCTTGCCTCTAACTCTGGCAAGTGCGTCTCAGCTTCTTTCTGTTTTACATTTTAATAAAAAAATTCAGTAAAATAAAAAATTAAGAAAAAGAGTGAAAGTAACAAAAATGACAAAAATATGTTTACGTAAACAAAGAAACTAAACAAAAAAAAAAGGAAAACAAACGGTACAAGAAATTAGAAGTAAATTACTTTTGGTAAGACGATTCTTCCGAGGTTACCAACATCGCTTTGCTTCAAGACTTTCTGCAAGAGAAACCGCAAGTTCTTTTCTGAGTTCCATCCCTAAAAATGACAACAAAAAAAACCACTCAAAATCAAAATCATTCCATTGCAAATATAATCAACAACTTCTTCTTAAAACCATTGAAATTACACTAACTCTTTGCATGTTGCTAGATAGTAAACAATGAGAAGGATGGTTTTGCATGAACCGTACCTGCCGGCGATCTGGCACCACCTGCTGACGTGGCATTACAGAAGCAGAGCCAGCTCGGTCCATGGGTGGTAACTGAGTCTCCATAGCTGGCAATTGAGCTGATCCCGGCGGTGGCACGGCCGCTACATTAGGCCAATACATCCAAGTCCCGCCGGTAGCAGCGGTTCCAGCCACCGTGTTAAGCTGTGGAGCCCCCGCGGCACAGCTCTCTCCGATTTGAGTCTGGTTCTGCTGATTATTGTTGTTGCTTTGGTGTCTATGGTGGTGAGACAAGAACCTCCTCTGTCTCGCCATCCTTTTCTTTCTTGCCTCTTTAGTTGCTGAGGAACACAAACGGAGCAATCTCTGATCTCTCAGTTGTCCAGAAGGAATATAAGGATACTGATAAGGATTCATGTTGTATCCTGTGAAACCACCTCCAGGGTCTTGAAATGGACTATACTGCGAGTTTGGAGGCATGGCGAATTGCTGATGTGGCATGGCACCGGACTGTGGTGGTGGCCATGACGGTGGAGATTCAAGTAAAGGAAGATACTCCGGCGGTGGAGGATAATTCTGAGCAGGCATGTATCCGAAACCCGGATCCGAAACAAAAGCCGGTTGTGGTGGTGGCTGTTGTGGAGGAGGAGGAACCCATGTGGAAGGTGAGAAACATGTTTGATCAGACGGTGGGATTAAACTGTTGTTGTTATTAGGGTTAGGGTTGTGGAAAGGGTCTTGTGGCTGGTAGGATTGTTGATAAGAGAGATTGTTGTTGTTGGTGCGTCTTCTTTGTAGATGATTAGTTTGGACCCATTCAAGAATCAGCTTCAAAAGCTGTTTCATCGCTTCTTTCCCACCACCTAACCTTCTCGCCGCTGACTCAATCGTTGCTTTCTTTATCTTAACTTTCCTCAAATCCTCAGCGGAAACAGTCTCCTTGTTGTTCTTGAGCCACTCCAAGAACACAGTAGCAAGATCATCGTCTTGTTCCAAAGACGAATTCATCATTTGCATGTCTCCACCACTATTGTTGTTCTCTATCATCGGAACAATGACCTGGTCTTGTCTCTCGAGTGTTTGGTCCATTAAATTAGGGTTTTGCGTGTCCTCGTCTTGGCTAAAGATGGCTGAAGTGTCGAAAAACTCGTTGCTATCGAGTAGATCCATGTACCCAAAAGTGTCCATCATATCAATGCAATCACCACCGCCTTCACCGCAACCGAAACCTTGGCTATTATTCTCTAACGGAATCTCCATGGAAGCTGTGGATTGCAATGCTGCGGATGAGTCCACATCACAGTTTCCTGATCCGTATTGGTTTTGGTTAGGAGTCGGATCTTCTCCGTCTGATCTCAATATAGCCCAAGAAGCAGCGGAGGAAGTTGAGGAAGAAGCTGCGGAAGAGGAAGAGGCGGAGGAGACGATTGCGTTGACAGGAGCTGGAGATGTTGAAGAAGATGATGATGACGACATGCATGGGAAGTCAGGAAGCGTAGGTAGATCTCCGTAGAAGATTGAAGGGTCATGATGAACAATCAAATCATCATCTCCATGACCATGACCATGATGATGGTCTCCTCCATGGTCATCTAGCCAGATCTCTCTACCGACCTCATCTATTCCATCCATCAAAACAGCCTCATCAGCATCTCCGGCGAGTATTCCACGATCCTCAGCCAGATCTTCGCCGTTCGCCACCACATGCAAGCTTGTCATCGGTGTGATGGATCCGTGAATAGTCCTTTCTCGTGGAAGTGGAAATGATAAACTCTTTTGGAGAAAGAGAGAAGGAAAGTTAGGGTTTTTAGTATTTTGTACGGACAGATAGGGTTTGTATGTGAGTAAGGAGGCAAAGAAAAAGGAAAAATTAACCCAACTTGGCTATAAATCTAAGGTAAATCTAATCCTAAAACAACATAAACTATCTGGCTATCCATCTCCATACATAATACACATAATCTTGTATACTACTATATAAACCTTCTGAGAATCTGAAAGAGCTTGATGATGAGGTTAATTAAGACTACTCAAAGAGGAAAAAAGAGGATCCATAACATATGAAGAGATCCGACCAAAACTATTCCCATCAACTTCAGATGAACAAAGACCAATTATAATACGGTGCAAATTTTTTCTTGTAGATCTGAAGTAGAAGAGATGTAATATGTTCACAAAGATTGGTCTCTTGTTCTAATGAAAGAGGTTTAGGTTTCGAGAGAGGAAGAACATATATGAACAGGCCAGTATGTAATCAAAAACCGTTTGGGTTACTCTTAAGGAAAGATAAATACAAGAAGACTCTCTCTTCTTTTATTTTTATCAATTATGGAGCGATACTAAAAGCAATAGTATTATAAAAATAAAACTATATAATAAACATGGTTAAAAAATCACCCGAAGAAGAAAATAACTTAAAATAAGAGAGCCCCATGTGTGTTCCAGATTGTTCCATGATATATATGGAAGTTTTTTTTTACTACTACTATAATTAATATCTACTTATAAAAGAAAATATATATCTTCGATTGAATTGAACTCTTTTTCTGCAGGCGATAATTGCAAATTTGGTTTTAAGTTATTCTGTTTCTCTTTTGCAGCA
>OVAY01002375.1:0-18306 GCA_900406395.1 Kernera saxatilis | reverse complement strand
ATTAACCACATTTAATTGCTACTTTTACAACCATATGATCTCATAGCAGAATTAAAACTACTCTAAGCATATTTTTTTGTCGTTACATAACCATTAAAAGAATAACTTTGTAGCTAAAATGAATTTAATTACAATGAAAAAAATAGTAAAATAATTTACTAAATCTACCATCACATACAACAACAAGGTTATAACTCTACCATCAATTATAACAAACAATTTACTAAATCTACCATTACATTCATACACGCCAAAAAAAATCTACACTCAATTATACAACAAGGTTAAAACTCTACCATCAATTATAACAAACAATTTACTAGATCTACCATCACATTTATATACACAACAAATTAAATCTACCATCACATTCATATACACGCCAAATTAAATCTACCATCACATTCATATACACGGCAAATTAAATCTACCATAACATTCATATACACACCAAATTAAATCTACCACTACATTAGACACCACCACCACCGACGAAATTCACCACGAAACTTCTTTTGAGAGCCACCGTGGCGAACCTCTGCAAATCTACGATGGTCTTAGATCTAAAACGAACAGAGAATCGAAGCAAAAAGGAGAGGAATTCACCGAGAGCCACCACCACCTGAGAATTCACCGAGAGCCACCACCACTTGCGGCGTCGCTTGCGGCGTCGTTTGCGGTGTCGTTTGCGGCGTCGCTTGCGGCGTCGTTTGCGGCGTCGTTTGCGGTGTCGTTTGCGGCGTCATTTGCGGTGTCGTTTGCGGCGTCGCTTATGCCGTCGTTTGCAGCGTCGCGAGAGAAAGCGGCGTTGCGAGAGAAAGAAAAAAAATAAAACCCTAAAAAATTTCTGATTTTTTTGAGTTTTATAATTTTTTTTTTTTTTTGCAAAAAAATTATTCAAAATGGCATTTTCGTTAATATTGAGTTTTTGTAAGGTTTAAATGTCTTTTTTTCAACTTATTAAGTTTGTTTGAGTAAACACCTTTTGAAGGACATTGTTATAGTAATATATGTACTTTTGAAGATTGTTTGAGCCAATTTCTCATAAATATATGATCGTATCTAACTATCTACTAGACTACTACATAAAACACTTTCGTTCTACAATATAATATTGCTATTTAAAAAATTTAAAAAATCAGACACCATTGTCGCAGAAAATAATAGTTATTTGTATACTCGAAGAAAATATTAGGGGTGGAACAGTTATTTGGATATCCATGGCTTCCGAATATCCGCCCAAATATTAAGATATCCGCGGATATCCAGATTCGGAAAAAATATTAAAAAAAATATTAAAATATTAAAAATAATGATAAAATTATTTTTTTTCAATTTTTTAAAAAAAATTAATATGATATTATTAAAATTTATTTATAAAATTAATATATTTTAAATTTTATTAATAAAATATATATTTTAATATATTTAAATAATCCGCATCCGGATCCGGATATCCGGACTTTAAAATCAAGATATCCGGACTTTAAAATCAAGATATCCGGATCCGGATCCGTTTTCCTCGGATCCAAGATTTTACTATCCGGATCCGGATCCGACCCATCCGGATATCCGAATTATTGATCGGATCGGAGCGTATACCGAATCGGATCTCGGATCGGAGCGTATACCGAATCGGATCTCGGATCGGAGCGGATACCGAATCGGATCTCGGATCCTAGATATTAATTCCACCCCTAGAAAATATGTATTCATTATTTTTGTAGAGGCTACAACAGTGTATAGTAGATATTTTTCCAGCGAATGATTTCATTTAATTGTTGTTTAAGAAATATCAGATAAATTATACGAACATATAGAATAAATATAGCTAAATACTAAAAAATTTTGGTGCGAAAGACTTATATCATCAACCAGGCCCGATTCAATTGTTGGAGAGACCCGGTGCAATTTAGAAAATTTTGGGCTCTCGACTCAGTGTAAAATTTTTAATATTAATTTTGAATCCTCGATTCAGTGTAAATTTTTTAAATTTAGGTTTTGGATCCGGTGCAAATGCACCTACGGCACACGATCAGAACCGGCCATGTCATCAACATGCATGTAAACCACATGTAGATGCTATATACATAATTTGAACACTCGATAAAACCAAACTAGATGCTAGATACGTGAGTACTTAGATATATGTATATTGTATAAAACTTAGTGAGGAAGATCACCATTGGGAGCATCCTTTAGTGAAAGTACAAAACAATAGCAAAAAGGAGATAACGAAGATAAGGAAATTTTTAAATTGAAATGCCTAAATACAAATAGATGAAAGTCTAAGTTGGGGGGAGAAGATGGAGGATAGCATGTGCATGTGTGTGTAGTGTTTCGTAAAGACATGTTTCTTTTTCATTTAGCTCTTTTTAACCTTATTTGCTTCTTTAACAACTTGGAATTAATTTAAAACAAAAAATAAAAAACAAAAAACAACTTGGAATTATTTGGTTATTCCATTGAGATAAACATTAAAGTTTATACCTTACGAGTTACAGGTGTAGCAATTATCTCTACTGGTGATATAAATATTTCTAAATAAAATAGAAAATATAGGGTCATACAAAAATCGGTATAAAAATCAATGTATCAAACGTTTCATTCATCGTTTTGTTATAGTTTCATTTGTACTATACTTCACACAAAAATTCAATAAAGCAAACTATATCATTGTTTATAAATTAATCTCCAACTAGACTTTAACCATTAAAGTTATGAGATTATCTCTAAAGACAAAAAGGGAATTAAAATCTATAAAATAAAAAATATAACTATAAATTTCAATGATTTGTGTGATAATTTGTCACATCATCATCAGATTCAGGACTCAAATTCTGAAAGTTTTCGTCTGCAATAGCTTGAAAAAACTAGTTTAAACATCATGAGCTTAGGGTTCCCTTTAATTATTTAACAAATTTTTTTGCTATACGCTCAATTTTAATTTGGTCTTCTGTTGAATTGAGTTTTAGACCTTATGTAATTTGCATCTGGTCCAGTACATTTGAATAGGTCATGTCGGCTGGTTAAACACGTGAACTACATAGGTCATGTCGGCTATATTCTGATTTTTTTTACCACTTTTTTATGAATACTGGTTAAGTTTTATGGGTTTCTAATTCAAAACCAATTGACAATGAGTGGATTGACTTATATCCCTTATATATTACTCAAGGTCTCTCTCAACTTCCGATGTAAGACATTCTTCACACGCTCCCTCGAGATAATGGCCCGTCTAGCCATTAATCTCGACAATATCCCATGTCATAGAATTAGTTTCGGGTTATATCGGCCAGACTAATTTCGTGTCGGGCCGATTTCAGGTCAGATCTATCAGGTCCTTCTTGGGCCAAATAGATTTTGGTTCGGGTAGGACAGTGTGTGTTCAGACTCTGATACTATGTTAAGTTCTATGTGCTTCCAACTCAAAAGCAATTGACAATGAGTGGATTGATCTATATTCTTTATATATTACTCAAGGTCTCTCTCAAATTTATAAAATTCAATTTTTTTTTATTAATTTTCGATAAATATTTTGATTACTTGTCTACTTTTTGATTAAATTCATCGATAATTCAAATTTTTTGCATTTTTCATAGTGTGAAATAGAAGCATATGTTTATGTGTATTTGGACTTTGTATTCTGATCGAGGCTATGAAATGATAAGATAAGCTAATGAGAGGAATGAAAAGCAAGAATGCTTATTGGTTTGATTAGAAGCTCGATAAGATTGGATTTCATATGAGAAAAACAAAAGTTTCTTCCACATTCGACGCTTTTCAATTATTTTAAGTTTCTTTTAGGCTGTTATCCATTTTAAAAACAGTATTGGTCCAACTTGATATATATACATATAATAATAAGAAATCAAATTATTTATCAAGAGACTCATGATCTACCGTCTACGTACTCTCAATTTTTATTATACACCAATGTGTGAATACACTTAGAAGTTATAACTATTGGAAGTAATTGTCGAACTTTTAGCAAAAAAAAAAGAAAGGTAATTGTCGAACTAGAATGTCGTGGAAACTGGAAATCATATAGAAAACTATTCAGAATATATTGTAAAATTCTTATTCGTGAGTAGATGCAAAATTGGAAGAAAGGAGCACAATAGTATTCTAGAAATCACCTCTTGTTGTCCTAGAAAGCCAATGAAGAGGAACGACCATATCTACTATAATATAACTAATTAGTACAAATTGATGAATAAACAGAATTTTAAATATAACAGTTTATTATCTCAAGATATATCTCATTATCAAATAAAAGGAACAGTGGCTTTGACTTTGATCAAAATCATAACTTCTTTCTCAATCACAAGTTAGTATTATAGCCGTTTCGGCACAAAATAACCAAAATTATATGAGTAGACCGAAATGAGACCAGCGAGCATCAATTTTGTTGGGATGAGGAAGAACCGTTTTTATGAGTTAAAAAAGAATGTCAAAGTTTTACATTTCTTAGTTCTTGTTTACGAATTATTGGCTCGATCATCTTAAGTGATATATTAAACTTAGAGTGTGCTGAACCACTTTACCCATCAAAATAAAACATAGTTACATTTTCATATAGATCACACCCGCAACAGCCTTTGCAAACAGAACGAAAAAAAAAATTATTTTTGTAAAGTTAGTGGCCAAATTAGTATGATACATCACATTTTACTTTTTCGTGTAATTAACTATATTTTCTGGTTTCACACCATTATCTAGTTAAACATGATTAGCAATTAGCAGGAGATCCAAAGTCAAAAAGACTACACTATATATAATCAAGTTAAATACTAATATACATCGGCCTAAGAATTTGTACACATTAAAAAATAAAAATTTTAACTAACACACGTATAATTTTTCTCTCTACTGAACAATATGCTATAATAGAGATAAAAGTGGAATTTTGTTTAAAAATTCTATGTTAATAAATACAAAACAACATTTTTATGAAGCAACAAGAAAATTTTACGACAACACTTATTATGAAGCAAATGTAATAGCAATCTTTTTTATTAATAATAAGAAAAAATGACAGGAAATTTATAATGATGGCAATGCATGTAAAAAGAATTGTGTTTTGTTTTATGTTAGCGATTTAACATTGTTAACTTATGAAGATATTTTAATATGTTGGGTTTTAAATAATACCTTAAATTTTCTCAATTTTTTAGGTGAAAACATTTTTATACCTCTATAAATATAGTTGACTTTTGAAATTGAAGTCTTTTTTTTTGGGGGGGGGGGGGGNNGGGGGGGGGGGGGGTTGAAACTTGAAACTTTTATTCTATTTTACATTTCCTTATTTAACTTCTATTTTATTTTACTTTTTTTTTTTTAATGTTAAGGTGGAGAGAAATTAGATCTTTATTATATCAGATTTACATTCAAATTAAAGGATGCTTTTATTGAAAACTCCTAAAATAATGTGTTTAAAACATTTATTTTGAAACAGGAATATTATTTAACACTTTCGGACACAAAATACACACATGAATATGTTACACAAGAGTACAAACATCACCATGGGGTTTCTACTACATTTATTACTTATTCACATATGGTTCACAAACATTGGAATCCAAACCAAGCAGATTTATCAATCTGCTTTAAGCAAAGAGAATCTGAGAATTGGACGGAGTTAAATCTGCATAACGCTCCGGCGACTCCACCACCTCCCACCTCACACCAAACTTATTCTCCGACCTCCAAATATTCCCAACCGCGAGATGAAGATTCCGACCAACCACATAAACTCTGTTCCCGTAACAGTTAACCGCAAACGGTCTACAAATCTGCTCAGGCAATTCCGGTCCGTTAATCGTCTCCCACGAATCCGTAACCGAATCATAAACCTTCATCTTCATTCTCTCTAGTTCCGACACTACAAACAACCGATCATAAATCACGACGCTCGTCCCGGTCCATCCTTCTCTTAGCCCCATCGCCATTGTTTCCCACTGATCCGTCCTCGGGTCATAAACTTGACCTCGCGGGGATACGAAGAACGGCCATAACCATCCTTCCGTTACCAAAAGCTTCCTGTTTAAAACCGCTGCGTCGTAACACGCCATGTGTGCGACCATGTTCGAAACCGGACGCCAATTCCCGTCCAAAGGGTTCAAAACCTCGGCGGAATCGAGCTCGGATAAATCCGCAGAGTTTCCTCCCGCTGCGTATATCATTCCATCAATCACACCACTAGCGAAAAACGACCTCGCGGTTATCATCTTGTTCGTGACAGTCCAATGATTCCTCACCATATCGTACTTCAACACCAAATCAAGAGGGCAATCAGAATCAGAAACCATTCCACCGCATATAAACATAGTGCCTTCACGAGGCATCGAAACCGATCTGAATCCATGAGGACACACTTTGTCTCTACAAGGCATAGCCGGGATTTCGTGCCAAGTGAGATTCCTCAAATCCAAAACCTTCCATTGGATTTTCCCTGTGCATCTGCTAAACCCGACCACAAACAGCCAAGGTTCTTTAAACCCGATCTCCTTGCGCCTGGCGAAAAACGTCTCTTTGGTACCAAACAAGAGATGCCATCTCTTGCACACGGATCTACTCGATACATGGCTTTCGACTGGAACCCGTAAAAGGCAGTTAAGGGCAACATCATCTGGTAAACCGGGAATCAAGGGCTCTCCTCTAAGAGACAGTTCTAGTTCCGATGATCTATCGAACAATGGCGACTGAAACGATGCTGCTACCCTAAACTTGGGAGATAATGTCATCTGCGAATCACCAAGCTTGTGCACAGCTGCTCTTTGTGATGAAACCCTAACCCTCTGCATCTTCTTCTTCTTCTTCTTCTTTAAACACTCGATTTTCCAGAAAAATCCACAGATTAAGCACTCATTTGCTTCTATTCTAGACTCGAATCATCAGTAATTAATAGTTAGAACAGTGGGCAGCTCAAAGATTTCAACTTTGGTTCCTCTACTCTTGTTCAACCTGAGAAATGGAGGAAACGGAACACGAAGAACCTCGATACTCAGCATCATCACTAACAACTTCGAGACAAGTTCCAGATTTCTAATAGAAATCGTATTGAAATCAAAATCCAAATTCGAATTCATTGAAACGAACCCTAGAACAAAAGGGGCTAAAAGACCCCAAAGGAAGAAGCGAAATCGGTGAAGAAACAGAGAAGCAAGAATTGATAGAACAAGTGATCGAAGCTAAAAACATTAAAGAAAACGAAGATCAGATATTTCATCATCTTACAGAAAAGGGCGGCGATAAATACTGTTTGTTTGCTTCGTCGCGAATCTTTCAGCTCTTCTTTTTACTTTTTCTTCTTGTTCTCGCTCTTAGCTTTTTTTTTTTTTTTTTCTGGTAAATCGGTAATCGAGAAGACGTAATCCTTTTGGAAAAAATTAAAATGCCTTTTTCATTTGATAATACAGAGTAATATATAAATAAATATTTGTCTGTATTAAAGCAACTGCCGCAAATCTTTCGTGTAGAATCTGTAGATGTCCTAATGGCAGTTATTTTCTATTAATTATTATCTTTTTTTTTTTTTGTCAACTATTAATTATTATCTTAACAATAAAGAATGATGCAAATTAACAATTTACAAATATAAGTCAGGATGAGCGAATGGCCAAAAATAAAATAAAAATCAGAAAACAGAGTTTCGGTAGTAAAGCGGGTGATTCTAGGAAATGGGTTTAATAATGGGCCTGAGCAATATTATCGGCCCATACAATAAATGGGTCTTGACATTTGGTGATACAAAGGTAAAATTTCAATCTAAACCAAAAGCTCAAGTCCAAATTAGACAATCTTAATTATTCGTTTTGGTCAAAAGATAATCCCAACCTAAACTATAAATCTATAATCATCTCCTATAAATGTCCTTTCATAAGTCGTTCCCATTAATGGAGTAGTCTCTCTAGGTCCGTTCACAAATTAACCGGTACAGAGATATGGATTTCGAGTAATGGGATCATGGTGGAACTTTATTGGTTTAGAGACGTAACTTAGATCTTTGATCCCGTAATTACTGGTTTTTGTGCTAAAAGTGAAGATCAAATACCACTAGAGGAACTAAAATCTCACTTGGAGTCGAATTAATAGTATATTTGATTATCAACTGTCGCTGTTATATTAGATTTTGACTATCAAACTGTCGTTGTTATATTAGTCATTAGTTTTGATTATCAACTGTCGTTGTAATTAAATATACTTAAATAATGTGGAATTAGATTTTAGATGGGCATATGAATGATATGATCATCTCGTTATACGCTGTAGAGATAATTTTGGACGGAACGTGATATTTTTTCTCGTCGAACTCGTAGATATTCTTTTTCTTGACCGTCCGGTGAACATATTATATAGCCTTCTATGAAATGAATTATGTAACATATGAATAATATGATAATCTTGTATTCTTGTTATTCTGCGGAGATATTTGTTTGGACGAATCGTTTTTTTAAATATGCGAGTATAGAACTTCAATATTTTTTAAAAGAGAAACAAAAAGATGATTAGGAATGTTAAAATGGGTAAACCCATCCCATAGACCCGGTCTATTTAGATCCGGCCCATTTAGACTCAACCCTATTTAGATCCTAAATCCGTTAAGATCCATTTAACTTTAGGATCTAATAGGGTTATCTATTTAGATCCATTAAAATTACATTTACCCATTTAGACTCATTTAAAATCTTTCAATCCAACTAAATTATAGATGATTTTTTTTTAATGATCTATATAAATAAATAATTTTAAAATTAATCATTTAATAATCTCATATTTTCTCACCAAAAACATAATTACGTATTTTTCGCCAAAAACGCGATTCTACATTTTCCGCCAAAAAAACAAATACGTGTTTTTCCGCTAAAAATGTTATTCTGGGTTTTCCCGCCAAAAACTTGATTATGTGCTTTTCTGTCAAAAACGATGTTTCGTGTTTTCCATAAAAAAATATGATTATATATTTTTTAGCTTAAACATGATTTCGTATTTTTCTATCAAAAACGAGATTCCATGTTTTTCCGCCAAAAAATGGAATTATGTGTTTTTCCGCCAAAACGCTATTTCATGTTTTCACGCCAAAAATGTGATTATGCGTTTTCTAGCTAAAACATGATTTCGTGTTTTTCCGCCAAAAACAAGATTCCGTGTTTTCCCGCAAAAAAATCGAGATTCCGTGTTTTCCCGCCAAAAATACTATTTTATGTTTTTACGCCAAAAGTGTGATTCTGCGTTTTTTAGCTAAAACATAATTTCGTGTTTTCCCGTCAAAAAACGAGATTCCGTGTTTTTCCGCCAAAAAGTCGAGATTTCGTATTTTCCCGCCAAAAATGATATTTCTTGTTTTTACGCCAAAAATGTGATTCTGCGTTTTCTAGCTAAAACATAATTTTGTGTTTTTCCGCCAAAAACGAGATTCCTTGTTTTTCCACCAAAAATTTGGAATTCTGTGTTTTCTTGCCAAAAACGTGTTTTCAAAATATGTAAAGTTGTAATTTTGCGAAAGTTATAGATACATTATTTTTGTTAAAACTAAAAATCGTTTTTTTTTTGTTTAAAAAAAGCAAAATTTCATTTTGTTATAAACCTAAGAGAATTTTATTTAAATTATTAAATATTAAATTTAAATAATTATTGAAATAAATGATAAACGGGTATAAACAGGTTAATCATTTAATTTTGTTAATACCCATTTAATAAATGGGTCTAATTGGATTAGTCCATTTAACCCCATTAAACTTTATTTGATAATGGGTATAACATACCCGTTTAAATCCACTAATTTCAAACCTATTATAACATCCGTAGATGATTATGACTATTGCTTGGTAGGTATAGGCCGTTGGTAGTTTTTTTTCCGGTGAATTCCTCACCACCATATGATTCTCTCAATTATTTATATTAGAAATAAATATATTGGTTTTCAATAATATTTTCTCCAAAATATTAAATGGCTTTATATCCTGGATCAGTCAATTATACAGAATTTACAAATAATCAAATCCAAAAAAATCAACAAAGGGTCACGAAAAGATATGCATAAAGATCGTTCCATGTGCCAATAGTATCCAGTATCGGAATTCTTGAATCAATGCATGTATATGTCGGATTCTTGAATATTTATTTAAATGATTTTGCCTCTTTACAGTAGTAATAGATATAGACATACGATCTTTCTAATGAGAAGTTAGTTGTAATGATAAGTTGGTAGGATTTAATTTATTGTACCAATTTAGTCTTTATAGCCGTATGTGCAGTCCATGTGACTAACCGAATTATCCCTTATTTTTGTTGTGTTTTGGTGCTCACCATGTGCTAATATTTGGCCATCAATCTAACGTATGTGTATATATATATATATATTTTTTTTTTTTTTGAATGAATGTTAAATTATATTCACACAAAAAAAAACTGTTTTACATCAAGTGCAGCAAAGTTTTAGAGAAAAAATAGAACAGTAATAAACCCATTAACTTCATGAAGCAAACCACATAGAGAGGCTTGGTTCGTATCTAGGGTCTTTGAATCGGATAGTGCTAATGCGATTGCGAACCAGTTTGTCGATCATCATAACTAAACGAGAAGCCTTTGTGCATCGTTCTCCATGTCTTCTCCCATTTCTTTCCTTCCATAGATGGGATATAGTAGCTTGAAACACATACCGAACAAGGAATGATTCAATCCTCGGTAATTGGGGTCAGATATTAGATCTAGGAGCGCATCCCAGTCAAAAACAAACAACGTATGTGTATATTGATGTAAAACAAAAAAAAAAAAGTATTTTTAATCCAACAAACTTATTCAACTCATATCGACAAAAGGATGTAATAATCAAATTGAATTTTCGTACTTTTGACGTGGTTTTGTTTTCTATTACCAAAAAAAAAAACAAAACTGAAATTAAAGTATCTAAGCATAACTACTTTTTTTATTTAAAATATTTTATTAGAAAATTAAATTCGAATCAAAATCAAAGTTGTACCAAACATATTCATTGTTAATTTGGTTTCAAATGGTACTATACTTCAATAACTATTATCCAAAACCTGAAAAGGTAAAACAAATTTTAATAACTAAAATCCAAAACCGAGTCCAAACCTTTATTAAACACGCATGCAAATTGTTTAGGTATTGTATAGGTTGGGGGAAATTGAATTTGGAGCAAAGAATAGGTTGGGAAAATTGAATTTGGAGCAGAGAATAGGTTGATCGTTTCAAAAGAAGTAGTAGCTAAGATAGTGAAATCGTGTGTTTAAAGAGCGAAAGAGAAAGAAAGAGGAGAAGATTAATATTTTGCTTAATGATGAAGCCGGCATGAGAAAAGAGAGAGAGATAAATGTTAAAGAGAAGCAAGTGTTAAATCTCTTTTGAAAGAAAAGAAGTAAGTTTAGATTTTTGTTGTATTTTTTGCTTCTTTTTCTTTCGTATAGTTTTTATTTATTTATAGATCACCATCATAAGTAGAGAAAAAATGAATATCTATTTGGTTATGATTAGAGAGAGATATGAAGAAGATAACATTTTGAATTTTAAAGAGAAAGATGAAGACGACGAAATACCACCATCGAAAAATATTATTTTTGGCCAAAGAGTGCATGAAAATATCACCACCTTGACATTCAATTGGAATTATTTTGATTTCAAATTTTTAGTTATCGACGAGATGATGATGTTAAGAGAGGGAGAGGTAGAGGTATTTTAATGTTGTACGATATTAGTGCATTTAGATAACAATAAAATGAAATTCTTTTAACCCAAATTAACATTAAATAAAAAATAAAACCTCTCTCGAAGAACATTACTTTCTTTCTCTCTCTCCTATAGCTTTTAGACTACGCTCATCTCTCCCTCTCTGCTATCTTTATGTCTTCATGCTACAAAAATTGAGATGGACCGACTTCAATTCTTTTTCACATCTCTCTCAAAATTCCAAATTTATCTCTTCTTCATATCATATTTATGTGATCGTCACTCTCTGCGGCTTCAGATGATGACATACAACAAATTCAATTCAACTTTGCTCTGTAAAAAATTGAATTTGGTTCATCAATGAAACGTTTTTTTATAGAGCAATGGTTGGTGGTTTCGCACTATTTAAACCACCCTCACCAATCAAACCAATCACACATCTCCCTCTTCCTTTCACAATGTCTCATCGTCCTTCCAAACATTCATTTATTGGGAATTGTAGATTTGTCGAATCCTGATTCTTTAGATCAGTCTTGCGACCATATTTTGTAATTTGGTTATACATAATATTTATGGTTTATAGGGATGATCAGATGGATTTACGGGTTTTTTTTCTTTCTTTCTAATAGTTTAGATCATTTTAACCTTTTTAATAATATTTAATCGAGCAAAAAAAAAAATCAACCCAGTCCAAACAAATGAATGTATGAGATAAAATCAGACCAAAATAAAGTTAGGTTCGTTTGGAGTCAAACCGCGCCAATTGCAAACATCAGCGTGTAGATTGTTAGATAGCTTTTGATTTTTACAGCCACTTATGTTTGATTGTTTGTTACTCTGTGCAACACAACACTTTTAAAATATCGATGATTTTTATTTTTTATTTTCCATACTGTCGGTACATGGGCACATCAAAAGAGGATTCGTTGATTTCTCTTTTTTTTTTGGTTAATGGGATAAAGTATTACGACGTCGTCGACTATTTTTAGGCACGTAATCAAATTATTTTGTGAAAAGAAAACTATCTTTTTTTAAATAGTGAATCTATTGAAATTGAATGGTGTATATATGGAGAACCAACAATCTTAAAATCGTTGCCTCGTTGGTTACTAGTATTATTTCTACTCACGTGTTTGACTTCCAAATTAAATAATATATTAGTTTAATTTATTTTTTCACGGCAAAAAATTTGTTTATGCGGTTGGAAAAAAAGAATTTCAGTTACAAAAAGTTAGTTATAACTTAAAATTTTATTTATTTTAATAAAATCACCAATACTATATATTTTTTTATTTTATATATTTTGACGTTTAGCAAGAAAACCTATGGTATGAAAGTAAACAATTAAACATATATACAACAAAAAAAAATGAATTGTACGAGTGTAGGTTAACTTTGTACCAGAAGAAAGAAAATTGAGGTTATTGTTAGGGATTATGTTTGAATTATTTTATTTATTTTTGAACATGATCCCTAAAAAATATAAGATTTTGATATGGTAATGTGTGGACATAAAAAATACTTTTATATAGGGGTGTAAAAATGAGTTCAAATTAATGAGTCAACCAAAATCAATCCAATCCATGGATCTAATGAGTTAGAAATTTAGATTTTAATAGGTTAATGAGTTGAGTTAAATTGGATTGGGTTAAGATAGGTTAATGAGTTATCCATATCCAAACCAACACAAATTTAATAACTTAAATTAAATGTGATAACTGTTTAAACCGATTTAAATAAACCAAAATTAATTAACCTAATTTTCTCATCACTCTCAATCTCTCAATCTCACGTCTAGATCTCTATTCCTCAGAATACCACTATGATGGGTAGAAATTTCTCTTTAAATACGTATATATGGGTAGAAATTAATATAATACATCTTGAAAAACACTTTGATGCTAGGACGACTTTGATGCTAGGCCAGCGTTAACTGTCGTTAAATCCAAAGAAGTGGGATCGAATTACAAAACAGCTCAACAAAAGAATGGATCAAGCAATAGCATGACTTTCGGAGGTTACATTGTAAGAAAGTTCAAAACTTAGCAGACCTAGTCAAAACATCAACATGAATTATAAATTTATAATCTTTTTTTTTTTTTTGCTAAAATAAATTTATAATCTTATGAGCAATTAGGGTTTTAAGAGCCAATCCTTACAAATAAAAAAAAAAACTGTATAAAGCAAAACGACGGGGGTCTAGACCAATTAGGAACTGGATCAAATGTCAACAAAGAAATCTCAAATTCGTAGTTGCAACAGTTCCCTGATATAGAAGCCTCGCGCATTTTTGCTATAAAGATTGTTAGATATATCATGTGTTGTAAGATATTTAAATATATGTTCTATGTACGTATAGACTCGTATAACATATGGAATATTTTTTACCCTAAACCATTACTTTTTTTGTTAAAAGTCCCTAAAACATATTATCACCTGCTATTACAATACATCCGCCACAATAGCTAGTTTTTTTTGTTTTTGTTTTAAAAACAAAAAAAATAGCTAGTTGTACGTTGTATCTAAGAATTATCAAAGTAATTCTAGGGTTTAGATTGAGTTGCAGAGATAACCCTTGATATAACAAGTAAGATTCGATCATAAATGCCGTAGATTATAGAAAACAGGGTGAAGCTAACGACTAAGTCTAAAAGATATCTACAATGAACAAAAAAAAGGGTAAAAGAACCTAAAAATGAAAAGGAGACAAAAAAAAACCATGTCATAAGGCACTATGGAAAGAGTGGAAGATGCCTTTAAACTCAACTTTAGAGAAACATAGTACATTTAATTTGTCTCCAAACGATGAAGCCACTTGTTGGATTGTCACAATTCACACCAATCATATTTGCTTTTACTTTGAAAGCTAATTTGGCCAATGAGATCTCTCGTTTTCTTACGAGCTGGCCCAATTCTTTTCTTTCCTTCTTGGTTTTCTTTTTACGTCATAAAATTATAAACTATGGTTCTTTAAAAATATCTGAACAAATTAACTAGGATTTTTCAGTTCAACTGATTTTTGAGTATAAAAAACAAGAAAACTTATGAAATTTATTGATTTTCAGCAAATATCGAATCCTAAGTTTTCGATCCGATGATCGAATACCAAAGATAAGGAATACTTTAAATAAATAAATAAATAAAAAGAAAGATAATGAATACTTTAACCCAAAAAAACCAAAGATAAGGAAAAAAAGAAAAAAAATGTCAACTTTATTATTAATCAATATCAAAACCGAATAAAACTCTAACAAAGGTAGATAAAATACAAATATTTGATAATTAATTTTTATGCTGCCTCAATTCGGTATCGAGTGATCACTGAAACCGGATATAAAATGAACGTGACGATTTCTACATTTGCAATTTGACGGAAGCCATGGCTAACTCAATCCTCTAATTGACTTGTAGAATCTTTCAGTGTCCAACTTGTTATTCTGATTACTCTATACCCATACCCATTCTTCTGATTGTTTTCCATCGAAAGCCGAGTTAAAACATATGGAACAAAATTAAATAATGAAGGACACATTTTTCATTGAAACAAGAGTAATAAAAATTAATAAATTATACTCAACGAAAAAAAAATATAAGACTTAGATACTAATAAATTACTAAAGGAGTTGAAGCTGAAAGCAGGTGCAAAAATATCGATCGAGAGAACACGGAGAAATTACGAACCCACCCTTAAACTATGACATTATTTTTTGTGCAACGACATTGACATTAAAATTATGTATATGAACTACTGATTGGAACCAACTCTTCAAAGTTGCTTTCAAGTCCACCTAAATTGGAGTGATCCAGTTCTAAAGCAAATTTGAAAGCCTCTCTGATCACTGATTTGATCTATCATGTTGCTTACCCATCAAGAGGACAAACTGTGTAAATGAAAAAAAAAAAAAAAAAAAGAGGACAAACTGTGTAAACAACTTGCATACAAATTAAAACCAAAAAAAAAAAAAAAAACTTGCATACATATATTATATCTATTGATGTATATATATATATATATATATATGAATGATTTTGGAGTTGCTTCAACCGGTGTATAATTGTTATCACCCTTTTATACTTTTTTCGTGTATATATGGATTGTTAGTATTATCATTATTGTTTTTTTCAATATTAGGAAGTGATACATAAGAGATGTAAATGCTAAGCGCAACTCTCTTTTTTTATAGCCAAAATAGCTAACCAAACACATATTACTCTTTTTCCTCGTGAAATGTTGATTTTCTATAATTTTGTTGGTTTCTAAAATATTGATTTTCTAGATTTTTATGCACTTCTTATTAATAAATTATAAACTTCACAAAATATTAAATGACAATATTTGAATTTCTATTGGTTCATAATTATGTAAAAGTGTGTGAGAAACTTATATATTTATAACTAAACATTAATTGTTTTAATTTGTGTGAAGGGAATATTATTTTTTAATTTATTCCCGGCTTGAGATGAATATAAAAATCTATTAACGGTAAAAATTTAAAATTACTTGTATATTTTAAACAATTATATAATATATATATATATCTTTATTTCTTTGAAAATTTAACATAAAACTAAAATATTATACAATTAAAGATAAAAATAAAAATTATGGCTATTGTCCAACCAACCATCCACTTATTATTGGTCTTAAAATGTTTTGCTATTTAATCATTTTAAAACTTATACATATCTCTTATATTGTTTTGATTAGAAAAAAACTTTTAATCTCTAAATATCCAGTTAAAATAAAGGGAAAACAAGGAAAATGATTGTAAGCATCTACTAAAGAATTTTAGCTAATTCGGATTCTGCGCATGTAACATGTTGTCTGGTACTACGTAGTAATTTGAGACCCGCATTAAAAGAATTACTCAAAAACTTATGTAAGAAAATATTGGCTGTACAAGAATCGAAGGGTTATGAATGTGTATATATTGTAGCAAGTGGATATCGTACAAGTCTTCCAACTTTTACCAAATTTGAATAAAGTTAGGTTTTTATCCAAACTAAGAACTCACGAGACTTTCATTCAAGTACAAATTACCTCTTGCCAACCCAAAAATTGACCCTACACATGAACCTCAAGTCTAATGTAATTTGCTGCGACGACAGCTTTATATACATCTACTTGCACCAGTACACATGCATGTCGTCTACATATTTGTATGCATGTATATGTATGTATCAACGTCCATTTAGTTGCATATATATATATTTCGCTCTCTTGTCAGTTCATGATCAGATCGTGTAGCTTCATGATCAGAATGTGATACACCATGTCTTCATCTGCATGATAAGATAGGATCACAAGTGACTTATAACCATGTGGACATGATTGGCCATATGCATATATGTGTGATCTTGTATATATACTTGTGTTCCCAGTTACGGTTACATGCATCCATTTGAACTATATTAAACAAGTTTTGAAGAGAAAGTAATAAGCATTATTATAACCAAGATCTTTTTTTACATAATTGGAGATTTCGAACGGAAACTTAAACTAATTATGGAAAAGTCGGATATTCTTGCATTTAAAGCGTCCATATTGATAAATCATGATTGAAATTGTTGTGTAAGAACTCGAACATGTTATTTCAATTCATAGGGTGAATCTTTCAACTATTGGATTACCATAAATTCGTTTTTATTTTTGAAAAACAAAAGATTACCATAAATTAGCTATAAAAAATTACGTGGGATCGTATAAATTTTCTATACCCACTATACGAGAGTCTTTGATGAGGTTCGTTAAACTTCTCTATACGTTTCGCGATAGAGCTTCTTCCCTTCGGTCAAGCGAGTAACTACGGTTTGTTCATCATACCAAAATTAAGATAGTTGTAGTTGTTGAATTTTTTTAAAATGTTACGTGAAATTAGTGACTAAAAAGGAAATCCGTCTATTGGCTTCAATTTATAGTGGCGACTTCTAATCTTATCATCTAAACAAGTTATTTACGTTTTATGTGTTTGTATATTACTCTTTTTTGGTAACCATGTAAACACATAACGCATATTTAGAAACGACAAAATATTAATTTATTTCAGAATTAGTTATAGTTTTCTTCATGTGTGTTTTTGGTACTACCCAATCGAGAATGACACATTCAAGTTTCTCTTATACTATACTAGAGAGAATTCCGAGCGTTGCACGGAATTAAAATTTGTATAGTGAATTATAAAAAAATATGTAGATAAATATATATTGTTAAATATTTGACTGTTTTGAAATTGATTCATATATTGTATTTTAAAAAATTACATAGTAATTAATTTTATAGCTATTAGACATATACAATATATGGTGCATGCTTACATGGTGTATCATTTATAATAAGGAGATAACATTTAAAATTATAAATTGAATTTTGTTTAGCTGAATTGATATTTTAATTTTATAGACTTTTGTTCGTGATGACTAATATGTCTTTAGAAAAANATATTTTAACAAAATGATAGTGTTCTATGTTAATGAAAAAATAGTTAGATCTCTATATTTATTCAAGTCTAGAAAGTTATTTTCATCACTAACTTAACAACATCAAAAGATGTAGTTGAATATCATATGTTTATAATTTTTTTTCTACTTTATAACGTGCAATCATTTTTGGTA
>OVAY01002374.1:0-18307 GCA_900406395.1 Kernera saxatilis | reverse complement strand
TTCTCTAGGTTTTTCAGCTCGTCTAGTACACAGCATGATGTGTAGGCAATTGGTTACTAAGAAAAAAACATGAGCTGTGGTGTGTGTTTGGAGGGAGGCCATTGAGATTTTCACTGCAAGAATTTTATGCTGTTACAGGTCTCAACTGCAAGGATGATTATGTAACCATCAATGCAGACAAGGTAAAAGATGATGATGGATTTTGGAGTACTCTGCTAAAAAGAAATGGAAATATTAGCATTAAGACATTGATTAGTGAACACCTTGAAAGTGCTAAAGCCTTATTTGCATATCCTTTAGATAATCCAGGAAGATTATCAATATTCTCTCCTTCACTTAAATCATGTGGCTCCTCATTCAGATCAATATTCACTCTACTCCTCCGATCATCACCACTAGCTTTAAATGTCACACACAACCGTATCGCAGACGCTTTTCTTAAATACCCAATCAAATTCTTCACTTGTCGATCACTTGTGACAACAACTGGAGGAGATTCTAAGTTACCAACCAAATCAGGAGGTAAATAACTGATTTCCACGTCAACCAACCTCTGCTCCATGTTGTAGTCCTCTAAAACCATCATCTTCAGCTCTTGAAGAGTAGTATTAGATTCTAAAGTAAGCAATCTAGCACGTTTTTCTTTATCAACGATAAATCTCCAATCGTTACTGCGAAAAGATCTCCACACACCACAAATTACATAGATCTGCAACATCATCTGTGACAATTAAGATTTCATTAAGATCTGTTATTTACAAAGAACGAATCCTAAATCAAATATATGCGAACTCAAGATTTGATAAAGCAGAAGACGAATTCTAGATTGCGTAAAGGTAGAAGAAAAATTCTAGCTTGCGTAGAGCAGAAAATGTATTCTAAATTGCGTAAGACAGAAAACATATTCTAGATTACGTAGAACTAATATTCTAGATTGCCTAAAGTAGAAGACATATTCTCAGAATTCCGTATAACAAAATATGTGTTCTAGATTACGTAAAGCAGAATTGCGTATTCTAGATTACGTAAAGCAGAATTACGTATAACAGTAGATATATTCTAGATTACGTAGAACAAACATTCTAGATTGTGTAAGACTGAATTTGTCTTCCTCTTCCCTCATAAATTACTATGTAGATGTGAATTCTTACCTAAGTTTTAGGATAAACAAGGATCACTACGCTCTGCAGATCGCTGTAGATGGAAAAATAATAAAAATTAAGAAACTTGATACGAGAGTGTAAAAAACAATATGAACAAATCTTAAGAAAAACAATGGATATCAATACCCGATTACTGAGATAACGTCAAACTTAGTCTTCAAAACAACATCAGACTTATTTTTCACTTCTCTTAAAACAGAGAAAGTGAATAAAACATATACTGCAAATTTTAATTCTTCTTCTTCTTCGATTCAGGACTTCAATTTTCTTTTGCAATCTAAAGCAATAATGATGCTGGTAAAAAAGTAGGAACGTCTTCTCCTTCTTCTCTTACAATTTTATTAAGAAACGTATTTTCCTTTTGAAAGATAAGGAAAATTAGTTATTACAAAAAAAATTAAGATACTTCAAAGATTTAGTTAAGATTATTTTAGTCATTAAATTAAGTTAACTAAAAAAGGTCTAGTTTCATAAGACCAGGGAAAAAAAATCCTATTTAGCTAATTTCCCCTAAAATTTATGGACTATGATCCACTAACAGAAACTTAAATGCTAAATTGCATAATTGTGAAAACAAATAGTGGTATCCCGTCCCATAACCGTTATAAATGCCATCAATTCAACTAGATTGCATTATTGTGAAAAAATCAGATATAAAATTTTATCTTTTGACTAGAAGAAATGCCAATATAAGTTCGAACTAGTTTTCATAACTTAATGTAAATTTAGTACTCAATTTTTTTGATTTATTAGTCAGTAAAATTTTTCATTTTCTGACCAATTAAGAATATTTTTCATATTGTCGAATTAATAAAAGAAATTTTAGTGATAAATTATAAAACCGTGCAAAAAAAAAAAAAAAAACATGAAATCCCGTCATTTGGTTGTTTGAGATGTCATAAGTTCGGTTTATTTTTACACTTGAATATAAATTTAGCACTCAAAATTATTGATTGATTTGACGACAAAAAATTTCTCAATTTTCACCATCTAAGAATAGTTTTTATTTTTATTTTTTATATATCAGTGGATTAATGAAAGAAATTTGAGTAAAACTGTTTAACTAGTGTGTGTTTAGATCAAAATGTTATTTACTCGGTTTAATGTTTTTTTCTATAAACTGTAGTTTAACACAAGTCTATTGAAATAGAATTTTACTATTTTTAGTGATCCCTGCTTAATCTATATATAAGGGGCCACGTTAGCCTCTCGTTTATGCGCTTTAAAAATGAGACTACAGATTCAGTAGGATATTAATTATTAGTAATCGAAGTTTATGAACCAAATTCCAAGTATAATCTCGTTCATGAATTTAGGCTCACGTTTTCAAAGAAGCCTTTCACACGCGACCGTGAGCATTGTTATATCTGCCCTTGCTTAACCGTATTGATACAAACTAATGTACATTTTTTTTTTTGTTAAAGCAAACTAATGTACATAGTATTTTCATTACATTTTAAGATATCTTCATCGCTCGGATCAACAATACTTTTTTGTACTAAATGTTATGTATATCTGAGGACAAAAAAGGGTTATGTTTAGCTCTGAACATTTGGGAAAATTAAACTGAAAAATTGTAAGAGATAAGTTAAACTGTACCTAGAACTACAAATGGGTAAACTGAGAAATGGTATCTTGGCAACAAAAAAAAAATGTAATAACTTCATTGTGACAAAACAAAGTCATGTCACGACAAGATGAGACATTATACAAGAAGTTTGGCGAAAGGTAATGTTGAAAAATCGGAGTCTAAAAATGAAAATAAATAAATAGAAAAATGAAGGTAAGAGTGAGTCATTGTTATGGAGGACAAATGTCTAAATACAATGCAAAAGGGCACAGAAAAAACACAAAGGGACTATGAATCACGTGGCTTTCACGTGAACTTCACGCCCTTTTATTTGCTTCTTCCTACTTTTTCCTTTTATAGGAGAATGCTGCCAAAATATATTGTGGGTCCTACTAGTATTTTGTGGTGGGCCCAGCCATTCTTCATTGTCCTTGTACTAACTGTGAAGGTTCTCCCCCACAACCACGTGGGCTTTTTGGCCCGTTTCTCACTCTTTTATTTTCTGACGTTCTACATAATAAATCTTCAAACATTTTATTTTGTTGAAATTATCAATGTATTGTCGATTTGTGGAAGATAAAAAAACTGAGGAAATATATTTTTGTTGTTTCATTGATGTTTACAAAAGATATTTGTCTACGCTGTGGCTACCTGATTGTATTTTATGATTTCGTTTTTGGAAACGACATCAAATAATCTTTTACAATGCGAAATATTTTTTAAAAAAAAAACCTAAAGGATGCTAAGATTCGACTTAGTACGGATGAACAGTACTGTGCTGAGAGATTAATTGCACCTGAGAACAAATATCATAATTGACCCTAAAAACAAATAGTTGAAAAAAATAATAATAAAAAAAAAAAAGGAAACAAAAGCGAAATATATAAGAAATAGAGCTTCCACTTACTCTTTTCCAAACGAAGAAAAGCATTTTGGATCATTCAACAAGACAAAGATGACTTCTCCATCATCAACCTTCAGACCAAATTAAGTTCTTGATTCACACACACACATACATGTGTATTATGTAGATGATGTTCTTACCAAGCGATTATTGTTGCAGGTTAACCGATCAAGAGTATATGGAGCTTGTGTTTGAGAATGGGCAGATTCTTGCAAAGAGCCAAAGATCCAACGCCTTTTCACTGCAGAATCAACGTACGAAATCGATCATGGATTTGTATGAGGCCGAGTATAACGAGGATTTCAAGAAGAGTATCCATGGTGGTACTAGTGGTGGCTCCGTCAAGAATCTTGGAGACACACAGGTTGTTCCAGAACATCATGTTGTTGCTGCATATGAAACAAACATGTTGGAAAGCAATAATAAACATATTGATGATGAGAACCGAAAGAATATCGAGTTTGTACCTCCTGATGAGCAATCTGTGGTTGCTGAAAGGTCGATCGAATTGGGCTTTGACTCCACAGATTTTGCTGAAGACAGTGAAGGATCGACGTATCTAAGCAGTGTAAGAGGATTGATTCACAAAATTGTTTTGTTTGGTTTCATCTGTTAGGTTCTTGTCTGAAGACAATTTTTTTGTCTCAACGCAGAGACTAGATGCTGAGTCCGATGATGCAAGGCCAAGAGTTCCTGATTCCGATGATGCAAGAACAAGAGTTCCTGCAAGAACAAGAAAAGCTTTGGTCAAGAGAAGACGAAGCCAAGAGCTTTATAACTCACCTGATAGAGTAAGTAATCTCCTTAAACTACAAAGCAAAATAGTAAAAACTGAATCTGATACATTCATTGGTATTCGGTAATATGCAAAACAGAAGAAAATAAACGATATCAACAAGAAAATGCGCACTTTACAGGATCTACTACCTAATTCCCACAAGGTTTGTCCATAAGAAACAAAATTTTAATTTATTTCAAGAGATCATTCTGTAGATTCTACCATTACTTACACTACCCTAAATACTCAATTGTGCATAGGTCGACAACGAATCATTGTTGGATGAAGCAATCAATTACATGACGACCCTTCAACATCAAGTTCAGGTATAATAAACAAATACTTCCAACATTTTTTCGTATCAAATAACTTTATTCAATCTAAAGATTCTTGTTCTAACCTGTACAAATCGTGGATGGCAGATGATGACGATGGGTAACAGATTTGTTACACCATCAATGATGTTGCCTTTGGGGCCGCATTACTCTCAGATGGGTCTAGCAACAGGTATGCCAATGGGCGTACCACAGTTTCTGCCTGCGCCTGTTCTAGGAGCTGGCTTGCCAGAGATTTGTAATTCATCAAATATGCTAAGCTTTCTTAACCATCCTGGACTAATGCCAATGCAAAACTCCGCACTTTTCACTCCAACGGAAAACTGTTTCCCTCAATCTGTCCCGCCATCGTGTGCTGCTGTCCCTAACCAAATACCAAACTCCACCTCTTTTTCCAATTTAGACGATGCAACAACCAACACAAGAAATCAAGGAGCAGATGGAGTAATTCTCCCTGGTCAAAAATCTGGAAAACCGTGAGCAAATGAAATAGCCAGTGATGATAGTTACCTGCTGATTCGCATTCTTCTTATTCTCCAAGTAGTGAAACACTGGAGCCATCTCAAGGTGAACCATACAGGTCCAAAAGAGCACTACAACATCAGAACAACTACCATGAAAGAGGATCTCCTCAAGTTTCTTGTTTTTAGTGCCAGCTTTTCTAGTTCATGTAACATATAGGAGAAGAGCTAATAATAATCTCGACTACTAGTTTCCGTCTGACGACAAATACGACATGTTGGAGATATTTGTTGATTATCTACCATTAGCGGAATGATCAAAATCATAAATTGACCTTCCGCTCTGTTTGAGGAACAAGCTCCTGAGTTTATACAACAGAGTGAAGCTTTTGTTTCTTGAATCCCAACAAGATGCATAGTTTACAAATCCTATGGAACTCGGTTTGCCCAGTCCTTTCTATTTATATGATATTGATTGTACAACAAGAAGAGAAGAGATCGCACCACAATGAAGATGCATTGTGCAACTATGCTGCTTCAAGAATCTTTTTTCCACTATCTTTCATCCGAACTGGTTCAGTAGCTTGCTCCTCCGTTGTTTGTTTTGTATTGCCAAGTTTAAGCTCTGAGAACATCTCAGTCAGTGAATCTGCAGTTTCTGAAGTCGTTGGTCTGACCTGGGAACTTTCGCTTTCAAGCTCCATCTCTAATTTCATGAATTCTTCTTCAATATCTTCATCATCAATATCTGGATATGGAGCTGATTCTGCCACATCAACAAAGAGTCTAGCTGAACATAAAAGTTCATGGACTAATCGTGTATGTATGTTCAAATGACAAAAAAACACCACTCACCGAGAGCTTTTTCAACTTCCTTCTGTGATTGAATAGTTTCCTCAATTTCTTCCAAATAGTCATGAACTTCATCTGCACTGATCTTGATGTCCTTCATAACCCTAGCTCCAGTTTTTATTGCTTCGGAGACCTGCAAAACACACAAAGATACTTCTAAAACCATAATTGACACTAATACAAAGGCCCAAACATGATAACCTATGAGAGTTCTCAGTGTCTGATATACCATTTTCGTTGATTCAGAATCTGCTATAGTGTTCAAGACTTCCTCTACTCTGTTCAGAAGTGACGTGCATTTTTCTCTGCTCCCAGTCGCCAGCTTCAATTCCCTTGCATGCCTTAGAGCAACTTTCTTGTGTCCAGACTTTAGAGATGCCAGCGCTGATTTCCTTGAGCTACAAAAGGTAAAAAACACTTTGAAGCTAATCTATTTAACCATTTACGAGAAAATTAAAGCTAAACTATTTTTTCCAAGGCTATGATCAATGTACGAGAAAATTAAACCATTTCGATTCAGATCAAGAATCAGAAGGTATTACGTTTCACATCGTTGGTCTATCACTTCAAGTTGATCTTGAATCTTTTCTGTAGTCCTTAGCAAGTGCAGAATATCACAGTCTAAAGTTGAGATACTGGGAAGTGCTGCTTGTGAAAAGGACACTTTAACACCCTGCAAAACACAAGTATGTTGGGTTAAGACCCTATGCATACGTCTTGGCCAGAGCTAAGACTACTTTCCGAAACTTGTCAAATTGGCCTCTTTCATTCTTTTTCACTGGAATGTGTAAAGGTAAGAAACTTCTTGGCCATCAAAATTCAAGCAAAATGTTTACATGGCTATTGACCAGATATAACTCAAGGAATAATACTCAGTTTAAAAAACCATAGAGACTATACTAACATACTAACAAATCTCTCCATCAGACAGATGATATAAGACCAAAGAAAAGATGGATAATAACCAACCTCAATCAGTTCTCCCCGATTGGTAGAGATTTTATGCGCTTTTCCACATCCTGACAAGTGGCTCAAAACAGCAGATGCCTCATTTGAGCCGTTGCACAAATTTTGAAACTTTTTCAGCGTGACAACACAACTAGAAGTCCAGTGTCCCTCAGATAAAAGTTTCACCACATCAGCAGCCTTCTCCTAAACATCACGTAAGAAAATTTATATCAGCCACATACATAATAAAATAAACCGACAGTTCTTTACCTAATAGCAAACGAGCTATACAAAGGAAAACACCTATAAAAGATAGCTTGAAGACTTATTTCAGTTAGCCCACACATTTTTGGATGCTCAATTCTTACAAACACACTCACACACCATAATCCATGAATCTAATCAAACTCCCAGACCCTTACCAGACCTAAATATTAGCGTCAAAACAAGAGATAATGGTTCAAAGTGAGAACGATCGGACTCACCTTCAATATTGGGACAATGACAAGTTTATTTTCCAGAATATCTCCCGGCTTCACTGACGGTTGAACCATTAGGTTCCTCACGGTCCTCAATAAACGAGATATACGGCCACTACCCGGATTTTCGAGTTCACTATTCCGCACAACATCGCCGTCATTATGCATCAATAACTGGAAACGACAAAGAGAAAACGAAGAACTTGTAATCAATCCAAAGAAAAAACAGTCTACGAAGACAAAGCCCCTTTCGCCACTAAATGCAGAAACTCACCAGTACATGATCAATGCATAAAGGCGTCAATCCTCCTCGGTCAAACCACGCATTCTTCACCTTTGGAAACAACAAGAGAACAAAAAAAAACAACGATACATAATCAGTTCTTTCTACTAATTGGAAATTAATTTCCCCTAGCATTAAAGCGATTGATCAAACCTGGACAGGATCAATGATGAATACTCCATA
The DNA here is from genome assembly GCA_900406395.1 of Kernera saxatilis. Classification (NCBI taxonomy): domain Eukaryota; kingdom Viridiplantae; phylum Streptophyta; class Magnoliopsida; order Brassicales; family Brassicaceae; genus Kernera; species Kernera saxatilis. The sequence continues at coordinate 10,351 of OVAY01002374.1, read as the reverse complement.
CTGACGCGAAACTTTGAGGATCAAATCGCGCCAAAATTGAAATCTGAGTTCCCAATCAGATCTCTGCCCACTAAACGCCTTGAATCTGGCCGTTGCCACCACCTCATCGTCCCAATCCGGAACTTCCCTTCGTATGAACTCCTTCACAGAATACGAATCCATTTCCTCCTTCCAGGTGAATTTTTTAGGGCAAAATCAACAGGGATGAGGAAGACTGACTTCTAGGCTCGCAAGTTTACAAGATTTTTGACCCAATCCTGCGAATTTAAACGTCGATTTCCCGCCGCAATAGTTTTATTATATGAAGATCGCCGGAGAGAAAGCCAAAGTCCCAAAGCCCAAAGGAGTTCTCAAATCGACATGCTCTGCCGTTTGAATTATACGTTTTAGCACTGTGTGACGTTTTTTAATATAGCATAAATATTGGAACCCCGCTAATGCTTCTTTAAGAATTAGGCCCGGCCCATTAGTGAGAGTCTGACTAAGCTTTGACTTTGAAAACAAGACTGGTCAAGAGATCCAACGGCCAGCGTCCCTCGGATGTTTTACCAACAAATCCACCATCAATAACTATCTAAACTTCCTCTTACAAAATCAGTATTATTCATTTACATTAGAAAGCAACCAAATTTATAAAGTAGTATTAAAAATAACTTAGTTCTTAAGGATAAGTAAACAACCTATGGGCCGGCCATACGGTGACCTAATGAAAATCACACGATTGACACACGTTGATATGATATCTCTTCTCGTGATTTAAAAAAAAAAAATGAAAATGGGAAAGTCAAGTAGTAAATTAATAATTTTGTTCTTTTTGTGATGATGGAAAGCTAAATATAAATATATATTTTTTTTAAGTGAGACTGAGATCGGTTCCACACGAAAAAATGTGAAGTAAAGAGCAGTGACGTAGAGAAAAGTGCAAAGACATAAACGGGACAAGAAGGACCGTCCATGCCTATAGTAAATGCGTTAAATTAATTACGATAGTGATTTGTTTTATCTATTCACACCACACAATACACCTGATGCATCCAATTCCATACACATCTACATGCTTATCTTCAAAACCATAGAGATGATTGTAATGTCTTAACTCATCCTGGTCTGGGATAATTCTAGCATGTCATGTGATTTTGCATGTTCGTTTTGATTTGATGTTTATATCTAATTATCTATATATGTTTCAGTCCAGCTCTAATGGTCTATAGCTTAGCCTGTGTTTAGCCGCTAAATAAACAATAATATAATTGATTTCCCAGATGCATAGACCAAACTGAAGTTAATGTTTCAGAGCATATGAAATTTGACTCAAAACGTCAATAAAATTAGTTTCAGATTTTACTAACTGTAATATATTTGCACCAATTTAGGAGTATACGTTTACAAAATTTATTATTCGTGTAGCTGAAAAGTAAGTAATGAAAACTCAATTGGGAAAATTGAAAATAAAGGATCATTTTTTATTTTATTTGTCCATGTACACTTTTATTTAAAAATTGTATTTTATGTCTAAATTATCTTTTTGTTATATTTATTCAATTTTTTTCCTTAAACAAAAAAATCAAAATGGTATAAAAAACCATAATGTTAATTTGATATGTAAGGATAATCGGAAATATGAATTTTTGCACATGTTTTGGATCGAAAAAAAATCGTTTTAGTAGTTTAAAATTCACTTTCTGTCTTTTGTACATGTTCTACGTAATTTTAGATTGCATATTCTACACACTCTACATGTTCTACGAATATTTAGGATTCATATGTGTTCTACGGATTTAGAACACAAATTAGGCAGATGTTCTAAAAGTTTAGAATACAAATTCTATATTTTACTCTATATTCTACTATAATTTAGAATATATATTCTACCATTTACTCTATGTCTACGATAAATTAGAATATGTTTTATACCATTTACACTATGTTATACGAATTCAGAACATCAATTCCAAATATTTTTAGAATTCCGAAAAAAAAAACCGAATCGGAAAATGAGGAAACAAAATCTTTATGCAATCTAATATTTAAGGAAATCGTATATGTTGTTTAGATTACGTTTTAAAAATTCAGAATACGTGTTCTAACCAGTCTAAAACAATAGATGTAAAAAAAAAAACTAGTCTAAAACAATTGACAAAAAACGTGGACCCGTTTTTGAAAAAAAAAAAATTTAATTCACAAAATTAAGGGTACAATAGGATTTCAATTAATATAAAATATAGATCAACAAATTCCAAATATAAAAATGTAGATGGACAAATCCAAAATAAATAATCATTTATTTCCAATATTCCCAACTTATTAGGTGGGCTGATATTTTTGTAGTTCCTGAATTGTCCTCCAATGCGGGGCCAGTGACAGTGAGACCTAATAATCAAGGCAGTTTCGTGAATGCCGTTTAAAGGGGAAAAAACGGTTTGGAGTATGTTATGGATTGATTAGTAATGTAATTAACGGTCGATTACTTAAACCTACGATATTGGATTATGCACTTACAAGTTATAACGCGCTCTATGAGAACACGTGTCACTATCGACAAACTTGGAAATTGTATGAATAATCAGTCTCGTATTAAGACAAGAGAGAAAAAGGCCATTAATTTACCTTGATTTAACATTTTATTTAATACAATAAATCTACTTTCAGGTGGATTTTTTTCTGTAATAAAGAAAACTAGGGTCGTTCAGGCTCCGCGTTAAGTAGGACCCATAGAAAGGAAAAAAAAAAGTAACTGAAAAATAGCAAAATTTGATCCTTTGTTTTTAGTTAATATGCAAATAAATACAGTGATTTGTTGTGACTGGTAGATTCAACAAAATTAGTTAGATCATTATTCTAATTAGTAACTCTAGTAATTTGTGTGAGAATTGTCGATGTGTCACACTATTCGAATTCAAATAAAAATTGGATTACCAATAAAATCTGCAATTTTCAAACAAAAAGAGGGGCAAAAGCGTAAATAGCACAAAACCCGAGGCTTGGGTATAAATGAAATCATATGGGTTAAACAACGAGTTGACTCAGTTTCACACCATATAACGATAATAGTGGACACTCCAAACGTCAGTCTTTTTCTTCTTCTCTTTCATGGCATTTGACGAGAGCTTGGTAATGGTTTCTTCTTTTCCGCTCGTAGGAGAAGATGATGGATTCCACCAGATCCGGAATTCTCTGTCGAGGTTGTCTATTTGCACGAGTTCCGTTTACGACAACGACGAAGACGAAGCCACGAAGAATCAGCCAGATTTGGGTACTGTTTTCACGTCGGAGAGTTTCGACGGAGCAGAAGCTGACGGAGAAGTTTCCGACGATAGAGGAGGAAAAGAGAACGTTCGCGAGTGGGATTCCGACAAAGAAACACCTGGATTTTACTCCCTTCCGGTGACTCCATCCCGCCGGAGAAGAAAACTTCCAGTTTCCGGCGAGTCAGATGCGAATGAGAGTAACAAAGATGGCAGTAAGTGTAGTTTACGGAGGCAAAGGAGGGTAATTAGGGAAAGGAGGAAGAAGGGAATTAATGACTACGGTCATGGGTTTAACGGAGAAAGTGACGGCGGTGGAAGAGAGGGATTAACGGTGTTAACGAGAGCGAAAGGAGGAGAGAAGTCGTTGAGGATGGGGTTAGAAGAAGTGAAGGCTTGTAGAGATCTCGGGTTCGAATTGGAGGCTCCGGGTCGGATCTCTGTGTCAACCGGGTCGAATTTCGATACCCAGACTAGTAGTGGCGGCAACTCACCTATCGCCACCTGGCGTATCTCCAGTCCCGGTATATAATCAAATATACTTTCTTTTTTATTTTAATTTGTTTTTGAAATTTTTCTCTGAAAGAGTTATGTGTTTATTATTGTATTAGGTGATGATCCAAAAGAGGTTAAGGCGAGATTGAAGGTGTGGGCACAAGCTGTAGCTTTAGTTTCTGCGTCACGTCAAGCTTAGCTTCTTAATATCTTCTTCTCTGTTTTAGGTTTTACTTTTTATCATCCAACTTNAGGTTTTTCTTTTTTTCATCCAACTTTTTTTTTTTTTTTTTTTTGAAAAAGATCCAACTTTTTTTGTTTTAAGTAATAGATTATTAGGGATTTTTTTTATGTTTTTTTGGCTTAATGGGTTTTGAGAGATTTTACGAGTTCGTTCTCTGGTTTTGTAAATACGATAACAATAGTTTTTTTTTTTTTGAAAAAAAAAAATGTGTTCTGAAAATATGATAACAATAGTTGTTTCATGGATGATTGAAAAGCCACTAGTGAGATCACGTGAACTAATAATTTTGCGAAACAGTATTTGCAAGTTTAATTGAAATAATTATTTCTCATAGAAAAAACACTTTGTGCAAAAAATAGAACCTGCAATGTGTAACTGTAGCGTGCGTTTCGTTGTGGTGGAAAAAGGTGAAAAATAAAGCGATTAACAATTGGAATTTCAAAACACAAAAAAAAAGGGACCTCTCAATACAGAACAAAGGTTAAGACTTTTGTCATCAAAAGCAGAGCTCATGATCAGTTTTTGAGATTCGGACGTTTTGTATTAAGGCCAATGAATAAAGGAATGTGTTCTGTTTCTTTTTCTTTTTGATATCTTCAATCACTAACTAGATTCGACATTTGAATCAAATGGTGATAAAAAATGAGGTATGACAGAATAAGGTTTCAGTATACCTACTAAACTAAGAATCTGAGGATGAGTTTTGTCAACACTAGAGGGACCAGAGAGGCTCTAAAGAGCGGAACACGAAACCTTGAAGAAGCTGAGATCTCTAGAGCTGACTGATCAAAACTGCACAAAGAATATATAGAGGATAAAAAAAATTTCGAAAGAAAGCTTATTTCAATCGAAAATGAGGTCATACAAATATAAATTATGATCTGAATCGACAAACAAATTGGTTCTCTTTTGAGATACACGAATATTACAGATTTGGAGTCTAGGATAAATATGGAAGCAATTTCAAGCAATAAGTGTAAAAGTTTGAAAGAATGAGAGAGATTGGGTTTGAAAGATGTACTCACTCGAAAATCAGATTGTGACATGTTGTGTCGCACGGGTAAGCACAGTCAATGGCTTTGACATTTTTTGCTCGGTCGAAGTACCAATCACCTACAGACTCTGCAACTCTCTGCAAAGAGACAATTATGAGCAGAGTTTAATAAACTTGTGATTGCTGCAATGAGATAGAAACTGTTACCTTTCCGTCTAGTTGGGGAGAATCTTGAGCAAACCAAGTGTCCTGTCTTTCAGACTGACAATGTGCAAAGCAAGAGTTTATGAAAAGACCGTTCTGGTCGGATGTTGAGAATGAGTTTAAGGCAAGCACCATTTGATTCCTGAATTCTATTTGGTGAAAGCATAAAGGACTTAGAAACCATCGGGCATTGTGCACTCAGCGTTGAGTAGAGAGAGAGTGTGACGGTAACTAACAAACGTGAATTAAAATTTTCACCTTGAAGGAATTGGATCTGTGATGAATTACAATGCGAGTGATCTGATTTGCATGCCTTCCAGATGCCGCCTGGGTCAGCAGTTGGAGGAGCTAAGCTCTCTTGGATCTGATAGAGAAAGTTCATATATATTTTTTTTTTCAAGAATCAAACACTGAGGAAGGATTAAGCAATGAGCTAGTGGAAAGACATGATTATTACCTGCCACGAGTCATATGCTGTGTTGAGAAGAAACATCGGGGTTTTGATGTCTGAAACCAAGTTCTGGGGAAAGAAGCACTGAGGAAAAAAAAAAAGGCCACAAAGGCTAATGTCAAAAGATTCCCTCAAGCCTTGACTACTAACAACTTTGTTTATGAAAAAGTGATATTAATAAAGTGAAAGAGATATACCGAAGTAGGATCCAGATGGTTTGTACAAGTACTGGACAAGTCCTTTTGGAGGTTCTGTAAATTAACAGGAAGTGTTATAGAAAGATTAAGATCAAGTTAAGTTGTATGCACTTTATACATGCCCATTTCAAATAAAAAAATGTTACCTGCAATGTAACAACACCTTGGAACATATTCCTAAGCGACTGGCCCCCAGAGACATCCACTCTGCATTTTCCATGAGAACATTTCAGGTTTGAATATCTATAGAAAAAATACTTCTTCTAACAGAAAAGTGAAGTTCAAGAGAGTTACGCGTCCAAAAACATTCCAGCATCACTTAAGCATTTTACTTTCGTGGAACTAGGTAATAGTTCCCTGAACTCATCACAGTGCAAGATGGAAGCTAATCCTCCGGCTGAACATCCAGAAAGCAGAGCCTGTGATGAATATTCACTTGCAAATGATTAGATAAGACGATAAACAGAACATAAACCAGAGCGCAAAACCCAATAACCTGATAATTTCAATGAAATGCAAAGACCTGATTTGCTTGCTGCATGCCTAAAGACAGGAATTCTTCCATAGCCGCTTGCCAGATTCGTTGTCCTCTATAGAAAAGTTGCAAACTCTAGATACAGGCCATTGTAACAAATTATAACACAAAAAAGGGGTACAATAGAAAGAATCCAGTAAAATCCTAGGATTCATAGATTATGAACCACAATATACTCTTGTCTCTGACTAACCTCGTCCTGACTATCGCCAGCAAAAGACGCACCATCGCAGTAGCGCAACTTGATCCTGTTCCAATTAAAGAAGTCTGCAAGGCACAAACAGAAAAACAGAATCGATACAGGAACGTGCATTTATAATACATGATAATATTGAGGACAAACCAGGATTCTCTTGAGGTTTATTGCTTAATATCCCAGTGAAGACCAAAGCTTTTTCCATGAATTTAGAGGAACCACGCCTACTTGTTTTGCGATACACACAGGTCCTATGGTTATTACACCAGCCTCCACCCTAAACCACCCATTGAGTTAAAAGTTAAAACTGATATTTAGCTTCTAACTTCTAAGTCAGTCCTCAATAGCAAAAACTTCCATTGTATACTAAATTACAAGAGCCTACCATTACATAAGCTGTTAATGCACATACCTCAAGTTGGATAAGCCAACTGTTAGCACCTGATCCGAAACCACGGTCTAGATGATAACCAGGCAGCGTCCCATCTAGGCACACTGCAGCAATTTAGAATTGAACAAACACTATTATCATCAAAAACATTCAAGTAATCCAAAGAAGAGCACAAAGTCGAAGAGCGAAATGTTAGTCCACATCAACAGGGAAATTAAACAACAGGTTTCGCAGTCTCTTTGTCAGGTAACCAAGGAGGAACAGTTGAAGAACAACAATTGAAATTTGAGCCCAGACATACTGAGATTCAACCGATACACGAACGAGAGACGAGAATCTAAGTCTACCAAATCGAGCAACAGATAAAATCGAGACCGAATCGTGGACATCAAAGGTCAGTGTGCTAGTGGAAACATCTCCTCAAGCAGTTCCTCAAATCCCATTATAAGAAGAACGAAAGAGAGAGAGAGAGTGTACCAGCTCCTTTGGAGTCAGCTCCCTGAATCAAGGTGAGAGGCACCATGGGAACCTCCGACGCCATCAATCTATTCTCCAGAAACGATATCGCAGTCTCAGTATCTCTCGGTTTCTCGAATCCGTCGCTAGATCCGCTCCGAACCACCGCCGCGACTGAACATAGCGAGCACACAAACACCGCAATCCATAAAAACACGCTCCTCATCTCCCGGAGCTCCGGGAAATGCAGCAAAGACGACGACTCGAGCGCGAAAACTTGGCTTAAAGATTGATTTCGATTTTCTTACTCTTGTCACTGCATGAAGACAAAAACAAATGATTTTGAAAAACAAAAAAATAGAATAGGGGAAAGCAGGCGAAGCTTTTGTAAATTCTCTCATGCTTCGATTTGTAATAATTATATTCCGTCACGAAAAATACACTGTAATTAAAGTCAATCTCACTGCATAAATCCTTTATTTTTGATTTTTATGTAAAAAAAAAAAAAAATCCTGTATTTTTTTTCATATTTGTTCCGGAATAATTCATTTATTTGGAAAACTTTGATACCATTGTTTGAAATCTTGCTTACAGATTTCACATTTAAAAAAAAAAATATTAATAATGGAGATTAAAATGTCTAATCCCAGAACAAAATCATGTTTTTAGCTATTATATATGGAAAACCAAAATACTATTGACTGTTGTTTGCGAATTTGCTTTTAAATTTTGTTTTATTTTTATATGTACAGTTGGAAATTGAAATGTTTTTTTCGGCAATTTTGATTCACAGATATTTAATTAGAAGAGAGCATTTAGCAAAATTTGTTTACTTGATAGACATATATTTGAACTTTTTTGCCAGTAGCATTTATTCGAATATATGTATAATATAATGACAGATGCATGCTTCTGCTTAAATGTTTCTCCTATTTTTGCGTGCTCTAAGATTTCTATTAATAAATAATCACGTAGGCTAGATTTCTTCCTCCCCTTTGTTGGTCTGACCTGGAAGTCTCTTTAAGAGAATTTAGTGGTCCCCACTCCTGACCTAAGAAAAAACGAGAGACAATTTGTAAAAATATTCCGAAAATCATTTGTATTTGTAAAAAACTAAAAAAAAAATTAATTTAAAATTATCAAAATATTATAAATAAATCAAACAAATGAAACAGTTTTCTTAACATGCAATTACACGTCTTCCTAACTTTCAAATTTATCTTGTAGTTATTACTCAAAAACAGATTGATTGATCTCCAATCCCATGGCTATGATTTTTATATTCGATTAAAATATATAAACATTTTTCTCTATCATTAATTGTAACTCCACATTTACTTTTCCATTATATAAAGTTTTTAAAGTTTTTTATTATTGGAATATGGGCACTTAGAACTTCCACTAAAATGTATGATTGAATTAAGTACGTTAGATTTACAGATTAGATGATGACACTTACCGTATCAGAAAATAAATTAGAATCCAACATAAGAAAATGAACACATAATCCTTGTCGATCGTTCACAGAATTTTTAATTAGGCTTTTAAACCATCAATTATTATAATAAAACGTGCTTTCTGAATCAGCTAACCATTCATTCGTGGTATTATATGCAAATCTGATTCATTTTCATTCTTATATTGGATAAAATAAATTCTATTTAATTTGGAAACCATGAATTAATACTTAATTTGAACAAGAATATTAGTTTAGATAATGTTCCTCGGCATAGATAGCCAACATCCACAACGCCGAATCTAATTCCTCGTGGTTGTACGTAATTGCACATACTACACATTTCAGAATCCTTGAATATTATTTCCGGTAGTTACCAATATCCCATCAAGTTTAGCAAAAAAAAAAAANACCCCACAAAGTTTAAAAAAAAAAAAAAAAAAAAAACACAATATCCCATCATAAAGTACAAAAAAATTACTACTATTTTGATTTAGTATAATGATATTCTAATCTATTAACTGCAATAAGAAAACATCAAAACGAAACCAGATATTTTTTCTTTCATATTAGTTACATTTATAATATGAATTTAATTATATGAAAAGAGAAAGAATATCATAAATAGTAAAATTTTGTGCTATCAAAATACTTTTTGTAATTAAAAAGGTTAAATGCTGTCAAAAAAAAACAAAAAATTAAAAAGGTTAAATTTTGTTATAAAGACAGGATGAATTCAAAAATATTTACGTAAATTAATTAAGATATATAGAGTTTAAATAAATATTGTTTAAAATTGAAATCATAATAGTAATACACAAAATACAATTTTAAAATGTTTTTCATGATTAAACATTTTTTTGCTGCATGATACTTGACACTTGACATTTCGGAATAGTTTTCTGTTCACCTTTAATTTTACACTTCTTTCTTTGTATATTGTTTATAGAAAATGAAAATGGCAGGTCAGGGAAAGTGGGAAATGACTAAGAAAATAATATGAATGATCAAAATAATAGTATATGCTTTTTTTTTTTTTACAACAAATAATAGTATATGCTAAACACCTCATATTATTGCGCGCATCAGCATATGAAGGATATGGTGGATCATTATCATAATCACCAAGTCACCTTCAACAATCATGCTTTCTTTAAATGTTTCATATTAATACAAGCCTACGTATTATGCAACTTCTAACAGAAATATAATTAAAAAATAGTGATAATTAATATTATGAATTGGCAAAATGATGCGGTCCCTCCTCAGAAACTAAGAGATTTAGAACAATAGAACACTTTGTTTGGCAAATTTAATCTGCCTTTATTTGTTTTTTTGGCTTTTCGATTTATAGATGCATTGGAGTTGTTAAACTCCTACAAAACATGAAGCAAATAGAACATGGAAACAAACGTGCAATGCTAAGTGGTTTACTCGGCTCCTACAATTGAGGAACAGAGATGACCAAGTTATTATGCAAACAATAA
>OVAY01002373.1:123-18318 GCA_900406395.1 Kernera saxatilis | reverse complement strand
AACCAAAATTTTAAAATACCCGAATGGGTCCTAAACCTCTAAAACCGAAAATCCGAAAACCCGAAAAATCCGACCCGAACCCGAATGGGTACCCGAACGCCCAGACCTAGTAAAATGGATGTAAATAATAATTTTCATTTATTAGGCACAGATTTACTAATTTCTCGAAATTTTGTTCTCTTCACACAAGCAACAGAAGAGGAGTAGTCAAACACAAAATTCTCCGAAATTATTAGTTAGCAAAGCCAAACTATGTCGTGCTTAATTACGTGTTGTGCGACGGCGACTTGTGGGTTGTGCTCGTCGGTGGCTTCTGGGATTTCGAGGAAATCGGCGAGGATCGCTTATTGTGGTCTCTTCGGTGCCTCCCTTGTCGTCTCTTGGATTCTCCGCGAGACCGGTGCTCCGCTTCTCGAGAAATTCTCTTGTACGTTCTCTTCTCTGATTAAGAGAGATTTGATGATTGGAATTGAAACCATCAATTTCGAAATTGGGGGGTTTCTCTCTTCTTGGCAATTGAATTGCATCCGGTGGTTAACGCGAGCGATGGGATGTGCTTGAACCTTCTTGTTTTTCTGCTTAAGCCTCTCGATTTCGATTTTGATTTCAATTATAGAGGTTTGAATAACATGAGCCATAGCGTAAAGACTCTGTTATGCCGGAATTTCTATTGGGTCAGTTGAAATTTGGTTACTTTGTAGCTGCAACAGATTGATCCTTGCACTAGGACTTCAGAAAACTCAATCTGTGTTTGCCTTGAGATTGTGTCTGCTTATGCTGCATGTTATACCTGCTTGATCTAAGTTAGCGTTTTGAGTATATTAGGAAAAGGAATCATCGCCTATTGATACAGATCTCCGTTTTGGTATTTTGCTTAACAAACAGGGATAAACACTTCCGATACTTTTACCAAAGAATGGTATCAGCAGCAAGCTGTTCTTCGTGTGAGCTTTGGGAATTTCCTCTTCTTTGCCATACATGCTTTGATCATGATTGGTGTCAAGGACCAGAACGACAGGCGTGACTCATGGCACCATGGCGGATGGCCTGTGAAGATGATCGTCTGGTTTTTGCTTCTTGTCCTCATGTTTTTTGTTCCAAATGTTATCGTCTCAATCTATGGTAAGTTTTTTTTTTTTTTGCTTCTCATAATTTCACACATATGATGCTTTCTCATCAGATTTTAGTTTATGAGCAATTGACAATATGTGTGATTATATGCTATGCTTTGGTATAGCTCCGTTTTTGTTTCTATCTGATAAAAGATTGAGAAGTAAAGTTGATCTCAGTGTTTGTGCATTCTTTCAGGAATTTTATCAAAATTTGGTGCTGGAGCATTTCTGTTGGTTCAAGTGGTCTTGTTGTTAGATGCTACACATAACTGGAACGATTCGTGGGTTGAGAAGGATGAAAGGAAGTGGTATGCTCAACATCCTTTTGATGCATCTGCGCTGTGTTTGTGTAATTACTCTGTTTTTGGCTTTTTGGGAAGTTTGATTCAATGATAATATTCTGACTTAATGGGTTCTTTACATAGGTACATCGCTCTGCTTGTCATATCTGTCGTGTGTTACCTTGCCACATACGCCTTCTCAGGAATCCTGTTCATGTGGTTCAACCCACCTGGTCATGATTGTGGACTAAATGTTTTCTTCATCGTCATGACGATGATCCTTGCCTTTGTATTTGCCATTGTTGCTTTACATCCTGCGGTGAATGGCAGCCTTTTACCGGCATCGGTTATATCGGTTTACTGTGCATATGTCTGTTACACGGGTCTCTCTAGCGAACCACATGACTACGTTTGCAATGGACTTAACAGATCAAAGGCAGTAACCGCTAGTACTCTAATACTCGGAATGCTCACTACAGTTCTCTCGGTTCTCTACTCCGCCCTCCGAGCTGGCTCTTCCACCACATTCCTCTCACCACCGTCTTCTCCCAGATCAGGTACTTCTCCAAACTCTTCAATACGCCTGGGCATTAGCTTTTTCGGTTTTTCGAATAGTAAGTCTGAACTAGACTTGGATTTTTGTTTCTTCTAAAACCGTTATTTGCAGGTGGGAAAGAGGCATTGTTAGAAGACCCGGAGGATGGGAAGAAGAAGAATGGTGAAGCCGAGGCACGGCCTGTGAGTTACTCATACTCTTTCTTCCATATAATCTTTGCGCTAGCAAGCATGTACGCGGCAATGCTTCTCTCGGGATGGACTGACTCATCAGAGAGTGCGTCTCTGATCGATGTGGGATGGACCTCGGTTTGGGTCAAGATATGCACCGGTTGGGTCACGGCCGGACTCTACATCTGGACACTCATCGCACCGCTCATCCTTCCGGATCGGGAGTTCTACTAAAGGGGCATATCGGTCATTAGAGGGCAACACTCATATCGTCCGGTGAATGTATGTATATGTTTATGTATAGCCACTTTAAAAGTGGGTATTGTCTTGTTATGGTAATGGATGTAGCAGCCTCAACTAAAAGACCTTGAATGTTTGAAGTGTTATAGTGAATCGTTGTGTTTGTGTTTATGATTGTTTTAATATTAATATATAATGATTTCTAATTTTTGGATGTAAGTTGTTTTGTCGTTGATATGTAATAATATAAATATTATGTTTATTGTATTAGTTGATTATGTAAATATAGACGAGCCTGAAAATACAGATGATACTTATATGATTACTTGAATATGTAAATATATAGATGATCCTGAAAACTGCTATGCCTCGTGACTTGCGTGACGAACGGTGATCGAAAAGAAGTCGTCAAATAATCATTAGAGTGGACATGAAAAGTTTTAACAATAATCCAATCAGAGTTTGATTGAATCAATCACCATTAAACAACTTAAACCCATCCACGTTAAGCAGCCTTTCCTTGTTGTTATCATGGTTGTTAGTATTATATAAGTAATGTTAAATGATTTATTCTTGATTCTTCCTTGTGCCTTCTCCTTGAAATAATCCTTAATCTGAGATATTGCTACCCTATCGACACTTTTTAACCGTTTCAATTTGGTTAAGTTCTGACCGGCCAGCTGTAGACTATCCTGAACCGGTTTGAACTCATCCCAATGCTACAAGTGGAATAAATTGTCTCAATATGTTCAAATCTTACTCACTTTTCCTAAATGAATCATCTTTTTATTTTTCATAAACTTTTTAATAATCTTATCTTTGCAATTATTATCACATTATTATCTAAATTACTTTCTTATCTAACATTAATTTAAAAAAATCATTTTATCATTTTTATACAGTTTCTCATAATTTTTAATAACTAATTTTATATCTCTTTTGCTATGTTACAATTTATTCATTTTAATTGATTTTGTAATATAAATATGTATAGACTATAGACGTAAGTTATACATATAAATCTAATTAGTTTTTTTTTTTTGGGCTATACCGGAAACATATGATTTTTCTCCCGTATTTAATATGTCACTTTTGAGAAATCTGTCTCCCGGTTACAAATTGTTTTTTAATATATTATCGGGATTGTTACCAAATGTATAGATACATAGAGGCTTATATGTAAAGGAGCCACCGTCGTCGTCCTCCTAACATGCTCCATCTCCTCCTTCTCTCCGACGAAGATTCCACCAGCATGCCCCCTTCCCACGCCGCCTCTAGATCCGCCGCCAATCATAGCTCCTCCTCCTCCTCCTCCTCCTCCTCTCTCCATCCCTGCAAGCACTCCCCCTCCGCGACTCTCGACCTTCTCATCCTCATCCTCGTCCTCTTCTCCGGCGCTTTCCTCCTCTCCTCCTACTTCTCGTATCTATTCCACTCCTTCTCTCTCCTCTCCTCTCACTTCCCTTCCCTCTCCTCCCTTATCCCCTTGATCTTCTCCGGCTACGATGACGAAGATCTATCTGGAATCCCTCCGGCATCCTACTTCTTCGCCTTCGCCGTCTTCTTCGCCGCCTCGATTGCCTTCCTCGACCTATGTTGCGGCCCGAGATCGAGGAAGTGCCAGAACCCGAAGTGCAAGGGTTTGAAGAAGGCGATGGAGTTTGATTTGCAATTACAGACTGAGGAATGCGTTAAATCGGGAGCGACTAAGGAGATCGATCGTTTGCCGTGGAAAGGAGGCAGCGAGAGCAATCCAGATTACGAGTGTTTGAGGGCTGAGCTGAGAAGGATGGCTCCGCCCAATGGCCGTGCCGTATTACTTTTCCGATCTAGATGCGGCTGCCCCGTCGCTAAGCTCGAAGGCTGGGGACCTAAGCGAGGCCGGCGTCATAAAAAGTTAGTCAACTTTCTTCCTCCTTACCAAATTCGATTTTCGATTTTCTGATTGCTTGTTCAATTTTACCTGAACTCAACTCCTAGAACTTGCTTTCGTCAATTCTCTTGTTTCTTTGATTCTCATTGATTCGTTTCGATGACAATACCAATGATTTATGTGATCTCCATTGTCACTATTTGGAGATTTAGATCAATCCTTCTGAATTTTGCTTCTGATTGTTAACAGTGTGATCTTTAGCCATTGATAATGATGGATGAATTGTGAGTCTCTTGGTAAAAGAGTAGTTTTTATTACTTTTCGCGGTTTTGCTGATCAGATCCGCTGCGAATTCGATCACATTGCATTTTCTAAGTGAGAAATGAAAGGAAATCAAATGAACATGATGTTTGTGTTGTAATATTCATCTGGTGGTCTGTATCACCTTCTCCACTTTTGATCGATTTGAAAGTTGAAACGATTTAATAATATCCACACGGCCGTTGTTATCATGGCACATGGCATCTTATATAGCGGTCTTACTGGAGTTTTCAGTATAGTAGATTCGAGATTAAGGAAAGAGGTACTGGCTGAGTCAGATGTGAACAAAAGTGGGAATTTGGTCATGGAATGTTGTTCTTCTGCCTTAAGATTGTTCTAATTAGAGATCATGTTCTATTCGAGATCTAAAACTACTTGAAGGCATTGTCTCGTCTCATGTTGTTCGAAATGGCTGGTTAGGTTTCCATGGTTTAGGCTTATTAAGGAATAGCAGATTATGTCTAGTTTTTTGCCCTTATCAATGGGAAACTCTATCTTTGCTGCAACTGTTAATTTTCAAAGTCTGTTGGTGCTTTGCTTTCCAATATTTTTTGTTTGAGAGAATCTGGACTTCATTTAAAGAGAGCCTAATGATTCTTATTTTAACAAAGCTTTGGGATTCCACTTTGATATGCTGTGACTAGGACATGGTTTTTGATGTACATTTCTGGCTCACTTGACTCCAACCCCGGGTATTATAGGGCCTAGCACCAATAACATCCAAATGTTGGAGATTTGCTCGATAAATATACATGCTTTTTTAAAGCCCAACGATGTCTTCTTTTTATTGCTTTGTATGTAACTTGTAACACTATCGACACATCTGCTATGACGTAGACTACGGTCCTTGGTTGGTTACTCATCTGTAGATTTTGTGATTTGTATTGTTTGGTCTCTTTGTTTGTCTGCCTCATATCTCTCATTTGATCTATAATCATATTTACGTATTCTTAGAGAACATTTGTATTCTCTGCTCATTCGATTTCTTCACACACTGCATCCTGATTTCCTTTTATCTTCTGCAGATCGCAAGCGAGCTTGGCTCTAAAGGGAGGGGTAGACAATCGCTGATCAGGTCGATAGGAACTCTTCAATCTATTATTTATAGATATCTTATTCAATGTTTGCAGAGTTCGTCTTGGAAACTAGAGAAATCCGTACAGCTTCGTTTACGGATTTTTTTTTTCCTTTACCTTAGAAATGTCCCAATATTACAATTTGAAAACTTGACTTTTTATTGAACTACATACATTACATACCACGGCAAACTAAAGAAGGGGAAATTTAATTGCGAATAATGAAATATCAAAATGTTTGATCTAACCTTGAAGATATTTATTCCTTGTGCTTATACTGAAGGTTTAGGAGAGTCGCTAACTATAAACTTTTGAGATAAAACTTTTGTGGATCTTTTTTTTTTTGTTTGGTACGATAATTAGACTCTCAGTTGTTTGCTTTATTGTCTGGGACTTCAAATGAGAGCTTAGTGACCTTTTTTATCAAACATTATAGAACCAACCCAAGTCCTAGATTCATCATTTAAGTCGCATGAAACTTTCATTGAGAGAAGCGGTTGTGGTCATAGAATCTTTGGGCCTCAAAGAAAAAAAAACAAAAATAACATTTCACTCTACTAGCTGAACAACACAGATCAATCACTAATCCTTTTACAATGACAAATGCACAAATCTTGACTCTTCTACAATTCTGTTTTACCCAAATGTCTCCAACATTAGTCTCTCTCCCTCAGAGTTAGTTACTCAATGTAACCGCTGCTTCACTCGTCTCCCATTCACGTCACAACCATCAGCAAATAACTCCTTTTGATGCCCCGATGATGTTAAAGAATGCTCACTCAGCCTAGCCACATACTCCAGTAGCTCACTTAGTAAGCACGGGCAGCTTTCCTTCAGATAATCAAACCCATCCGTTTCCATCACAGCTAAAGAAATTACAAAATTTTCAGACAAATGGCGGTTTCAGGTTTTCAAAGATGATTGATCAGAGTGATTAATCACAAAGGAATGATCTTTTTTACCTTTCAGGTTTTCTGGCAAAGCTATGAATTTGAGGCAGGCAGCTTTCAGCTGGAAACAGTGATGCTGCTCTGCAAGAGTCAAGGTGGTTGCAACCGTGTTTATGCTGATTCCTTCACAGAGTTTTGACTCGCAGATTGTTCTAAGCCGCTCAAGAGCATAACGGTCTGCAGCCGCAAGCAGATGCTGAGCCACAAGAGTGGATGCCCATTTCAAGTCTGTGCCAATTAAGTCTTGCATATCAGGCAATTCGTCCCAGTATATAAAATGGAGCAACATCTGCAAACAGCGCACAATAAAACAAAGGAAAAGGGATTTCGTATCAGCATACACTTCTAACTCGCACATAGGCTAAAGACCAATCGTAACAAACAAAACCCCGGCTGCAAAGCAGGAAAAAATTCATACTTAGCATTACTAGAATTTGAAGCTTCTGCAATCAAGTATGCCCAAGGGATATAATAGCAAATATAGGGAAACTATTTTGACATTACCAGCTATAACAGAATACTTCCACGTATTTACTGCATACGAGAAATGGTGGCATTGCAGCAATGAATAAGCAAACAGACTTTCATGCATTTCAGGAAGAGAAGCATAAAGATTAAACCTTATCCCGAGTGAGTAATATTTGAGAACAGGAGCAGCGCACCAGGAGAAGCTCCCAGATTGTACACTCGTAACTAGAAGATCCTGTATCACACCACAATCACTCACCCGAGAAAAGGCAAGGAACCAAGAGGCTATCTCTTCCTATAAGGACCTTATAACACCTGGGACTGAAACTAACAGCCTCAAATTGTAAAGCTACAAATTTAAAATTCTACTAAGACATTCCAAGGAACAAACAGATTAAAACCAGAAAGAGAGTTAAAAGGAGGACCTTGAAAATGGGGGCTTCCATGTCTTCTATGTTTATGCATTTGGTATTTTGGCTTTTCAACGGGCCAAAAAGCTGTGCCCTGAAAACTGGAGAACGAGCTGCAAGAACCAATTTGTGAGCAGCAAAGGTTTCTCCATCAACTTGGAAAGTTACATCAGCGCCTTTCTCACTTTCCAAAAGCTTTCCAAACTGCTGACCCAAGTCAGAAACCGGCACCTGGATATTGTAACTCCTCGGTCCCTCTGTATGTGACTTCACTACGCCGACACAGCACCGGACCAAGAGGCAATTGTCCTTGAGATAATCCGATGACTCCAGAAGAGACCTCTTGAAAAACCGTTTGTATCCCCTGAATTAAGCAATCATCAATTAATTAACTAACATTGAAGAAACAGAAACATGTCACCATCCAAACACATCAGTACAAGGTAGAGACTAGGCTGGCATTTCATGAATTCACTCATAACTGGAAATTTTCCAGAAAGGGATAATTTACTCACCACATACTTCCCCGGTATTTAAGAGTATAGGGTCCGCTTTCGAGAGTTCTACCGAAATGGCTATGGACCTTATGCCTTTCATTGCCGCTCTGATCCACGAGGGTCAGCTCAAACAAAGCCCTAACATCGGCTCCTTCGCTCGCGAGGGCTATGAAGAGAGACACGTACACAGAATTATCCTCTGGACTCTTTCCATCTGGGTAGAAGTAGATCGCCCAGGAGTAGCCACCGACCATGAACGTATCCGAGGCGACGTATTTGCCTATACCCATCCCTTTCGCAAGAGAGTAGCCGCTGATCTTGAATTCGTGGGAGCCATTGATGGTTTCCGTGCGAGAGGTCGACTCCGTGAGAGACGGACCAGTCGATTTCGAAGATCCAGGAACCTCCGCACAAACCCTAATTGTGTCCATCAACAAAGACGAGATCCAAGAATCACGACTCTGTAAGAAATTGATTATCCCTTCGATCTTCTTACCCGGAATAAGTATCCCTGCGCGACTCCAGTCTACGAATTTCGGTAGAAACCGGGATTTTCCAGATTGATAGGCGAAATCAGGTTCTCGAATCAGAGGGAAAATTTGGGGAATTTGAGAGCGAAGACGAGAAAAGAAATGGGAGATATTACGGAATCAGAACTGAAACCGATAATCGCCGGAACACGGAGCTGAATCGTCGTGGATCGTGACGACGACGACGTTGGCCGAAACGAGAGGAAAAGAGAGAGAGATGCGAGAGAGGAACACTTGATTATCGGTTTAACTTTACCACAACATTTGGTAGGTAGCGAATATAAATGAAGTCGAAAAATTAAAATATTAAATTACATGCCAATTTTATTGTGTTTACTAATCAGTCTAATCCCAATTCTTTTAACAAAATAAAACAAAACCCACACAATTATCAACTGGAAAATTGGTGTTCAGTTCCAGTAAATCGAACCAATCCGATTCGATGCAAACCAACAAAAAAAAACTGAATAAGCTCTCAAAAAGTCAAAACTGAATTAGGCAAAAAAATAAAAATTCGAGTTTACATAACAAATATCTGATGCATTTCACTTAATCAGTCTTTACATGAGTGTATGTATTTTTTTTTTGGAATTTGTTGCTGAGTTTGTGAAATTAAAAAAAAAATTCCAGTTTCTTGGGTGGAGGTGAAGACGACTAACGTGAGATTGTGAGATTGCATCATTTTTTACTCTGATTTATCGAGGATCGTTTCATTGTTTTCCCGGGCAACGGGCAACGGAAGAAAAAGGTACACTCGATCCACTATGCACTTCGTCGTAGACAATTAAAACTCTAGTGATCTTGTGTGACGCATGTATATGTGCCCAAATGTTATTAACCAATTACGCTATGCCACGTCAGTTTATATGCAATCGTGAGATGGTTTTCCGCCAACGCAAGAAAAGATGCACGGAACCACTTTGCATTGTTGGTAGAGAAGTAAAACCCAGTAATCTGGTGTGATGCATGTAACAGTGCACTTATATGTTATTAACCAATGACGTTGCAATACCACATTAGTTTATGACACAATGGTAAGATGTTTATTTTTTTTTGCATTTTTTGTTGATTTTTTTTGCTCTTTTCTTCTCTACGGCTTAAGATTTTTCCTCTTGTTTTGTATTTGTACATCTCATTATTAACATCATTTATATTAAGATCTAAATGTTTTATCCTAAAAATG
Organism: Kernera saxatilis; assembly: GCA_900406395.1. NCBI lineage: Eukaryota > Viridiplantae > Streptophyta > Magnoliopsida > Brassicales > Brassicaceae > Kernera > Kernera saxatilis. The sequence continues at coordinate 8,651 of OVAY01002373.1, read as the reverse complement.
AACAAAAAAAATTGATAAGCGGGTACATGTTAATACTATATATAACTTATGCTTTTTTTTAACTTATGCTTTTATCGTTCCTTCTTATTGTTCCCTCAATTTTTCTCAGTATTCACTTCTTCAGTTTATCATCTTCATACATTTTGAGTTTAATATTTTCATCTTTATTAGTTTTACATTTCATATTTATGATACATTATAGTAAAACTATCGTGGAGTACAAGATTAGTAGATTACAGGTTAGCTCAGAGAATCATAATCGATATAACTAATCATGTTTGGGCGAATCAATTTATATCGACATATTTTTCATCTCCTTTTGAGGAGAAGATAAAATAATTTACTAGTAAATGAATGAGGCAAAAAGAAAACAAAACTTAAAAAATGGTGGGAGAAAAAGAAGAAAAAAACTAAAAATGGGACCTTTGAACGAGAAAAAAAAAAAAACCCTAGATATCGTGCTAAGCTCTTTAGATAAGAGTTAAAATCGCGGCAAAGAACTCATCGAGAAGATAGGTGGCTCGAACCCGAAGAGAATCCATCGCCGAGTGACCCAATCCACTCCACAAGCGAAGGTCAACCTTTTTGGAATCCAAAAGGCTTGTCTTTAATCCCCAGATGTTTCACAGACTCTCTTCTTCTTTCTCTCGCTCCACCATCTTCTCCAAATCCATCTTCATCTCCCGCTCTTTTCCTCAACCTCAATCCTTCCGTCACGCTCCTACTCTCTCTTATTCCTCCTTGAAAATGACCGATACCCAGACGCCCGATAACCCTAAAACCCCCAATTCATCCCCAATTCCGAAACCCGAAACCCTTCGCTCCCTCGAATTCCAAATGGGTTCCTGTTTCAGCGTCGATCCGATCATCCCGCCGCCGAATCAGATCGTCATCGTTATCAGCGGTCCCAGCGGAGTCGGCAAAGACACCGTGATCAATAAGCTTCGAGAGGTTCGTCAAGGTCTGCATTTCGTCGTTACCGCCACTAGCCGTCCGATGCGGCCCGGTGAAGTCGACGGGAAAGACTACTTCTTCGTCTCGAGGGACCACTTCTTGTCGATGGTGGAGAACGGAGAGCTTCTGGAATACGCACTCGTTTACGGCGAGTACAAAGGGATACCTAAGAAGCAGATTCAGGAATTCATGGCGAAAGGGGAAGACATTGTTCTAAGAGTCGACATTCAAGGAGCTCAGACGCTGCGGAGGATACTTGGTAACTCCGCCGTGTTTATATTCCTGGTGGCGGAGAGCGAGCTTGCGATGGTGGAGAGGCTGATCGATCGGAAGACGGAGAGCCAGGAGGAGCTGCTTGTTAGAGTCGCCACGGCGAGAGAAGAGGTTAGGCATCTAAAGAACTTCGATTACGTTGTGGTCAATGCGAAAGGGAGGCTTGACGATGCGGTTAACCGCGTGGAATCCATTATCGACGCCGAGAAATCTAAAGTTCATCAAAGGATTGTAAGGATTTGATGGTTTAGGTGTTCTTCCATCGATTGTGCAGGTACTACTTGCTTGACTTGACTTGATTCACTTGAGGAATATGCTTTGGAATGTTTGATTAAGTACCATGTTTTGACGGGTTTATTGACTATAATGTGAAATTATGCTACTACTTGAGGAAGAATATTTACAGCTAGAGAAGCCATTCTAATATAGCTTTGAGATTGTGAGATTTTTCCAGTAGAGGATTAAGGTAGATTGATTAAGTTGTTTACAGGATCTGCTTGTGTCACGGTTCTTTTCGCAATGCCATTACCTATCTGGTTTTTCACTACTTCTTTGACTTCTCTGGTTATTCTTTGGAGAATGTACCTAACCACTTGGCTAAATTAGTAGATGCTGTATGGTCCAAAAATGTTTTAAATTCTTGGAATCACTGGCAGTATCTTGCCAAGAAACTGGAAGAACTTCAGCTCTGATGTGTTGACGTTCTTAGGTTTGAAGGGAACTCAGAGTGTCTGAAAGACTTTGTTAAATGCATAACCTGTAATTTAGAAACTATGTTGTTGGAATTGCGAGTCTACACAATTTGTCTGTTAACGATTTCACGATGTTTTTGTTTTTGCAGATTTCATTATCTGAAGCATATATTGCTCGCTGTCTCCAGATACGGGTTCATGGTGGACCAACCAGTTTTGTTTGTTCTTGTATGCGCACTTCGGTCCAAAGAAAACGAAAATTCAGGTGAAAAGTCCTCCTCCATGTTTACGAAGAATCCTTTTGATTAATCATATCTTTACACTTAGTTACATGGATTCTGTTTATTATCATCCTCACAATTTGATTACATAATGTAATAGAGCATTCTTGAGAATAATTTAACTAGCATTGATCTAATGTAACTTTACAAGATGGCGGGTGGCGTCTGAGTTCCAAGAATTTCGGAACATGTTTATTATAGACCCATTTTACTTAGGGAAAATTCCAATATATTTGAAAAGGTTCAAGATATCTCCTAATCCAATTTTTCAAAGAGAAAAGAAATAGTGAGAATTTCATAAATTAATATGGTGAGGAATGAGGATAACCCAATTTGAAAGCCTTTGAGCTTGACACAGGAAGAGTTGTGCTGGAATTTTGACTTCCCAAGTCACCGCCCATAAACCAAAATCAAGTACTTCCCATTAATTTGGTTACGATTAGTTTAATTAATTATTCTCGTGGCGTACGTCAACGCTTAAAAATTTCCGGTAATCCATGACTTATCTGATTGGATTGGGGTTTATAATTCAACATATTTTAAATTACATTGGATTCTAAAAACAGTTCGATGCTAATTTTGTGAGATACGGCCTAACAAGCGTAGGACGTATCTAAGGAACGTACCCAACATTCTAATTAAGAAATTTTTTTATTCGTTTCTACTAGCTGTCTGATTATGTGTAAAGATGATGATGATGACATTACAAAATAATTATTGTTTGCTTGTTTAGGACAATCAATTTAAGGTTTGGTTTGTAAGTGACACAAGGCAACATAAAAGGGCTTAGCGGCGTCTTCGATAAAACATAAGTCAAGCAACATACTTAATTACATTTTTTCATTAAAGTTAAGGGAATTACAATTTTTTTCAAAAAGCCAAAAGATTTAGAAGAACAAAAAAAAAAAAAACTCGTCTTCTTCATATAATGATTGGATAACCGAAACTTAGAAACACTTTTTCATTAATTTCTCGAGCAAGTGACAATAAATAAACAGCAATTTTAAGTTACACTTCCTTGCACACTTTCTTTTGAATTTTTGCCTCATTGGTATCTTCCTCTCCACTCTTTGCCTTTCTTCTTCATTATCTCTCTTTCGCACAAATATATGGCATATAAAATCATCCATTTTCTCATATGTATCCATCATCAACAAATCCTAAATAAAATATAAATAAAAACTAAAAATATTACGAACAAAAATCTTGCAAGGTCTAATGGATTCCGAGAAATTTGGAGAGGATGATCGGAGCATCCATTTGCAGGTCGGCAGGTTTTATTTTCTTGATACTAAACCCTAAACCGTAGCATTAGGTTTCCAAGTAATTTGGGTGCTTTACATCAATTTAGACGTTAGACGTTTTTCATACATTCGATCAATGTCTAAGTTAGTCTAACACATTTCAAATATTGCTGAAAATTTTCAATATTGATCCCTTCTCTATCTTTCAAAAAGTTTTATATGAGTAGAACTGCAAACTCAATAAAATTCGCAAACTTTCAGAAATATATAAAAACTTTCAAAATTAGTGGAAAGACAAAACTTAAAAAGAAAATAAATAAATTAATAAACAGGTACTGGAGCTCCAAAAATTGGAGGAAGCTCGAGGCTCAAGCGACACCGTTTTGGAGTTCAGAAACAGCACTGAGAAGGGAGATAGCGGCGAAACCGCAGACGCTGCGTCTGAATCCTCCCCGATCGCGTTCCATCGATCAGCGTCCCCAGCGCCGGAGCAAAAGCTCACTCTTTTCGCTCTCCGCCTTGCGATTCTCGAGAAAATCGCTACTTGCCTCGGAACACTAGGTTTCATCTGGGCCACGGTGGTTCTGCTCGGCGGATTCGCGATCACCCTCGAAAAATCCGATTTCTGGTTCATCACTATCATCCTCCTCATCGAAGGCACTCGGATTTTCAGCAGAAGCCACGAGCTCGAGTGGCAGCACCAGGCCACGTGGACGGTAGCAGGCGTCGGAATCAGTAGCTTCCGCGCGCTCCAGTCAAGCTCGATTTCACTTCTCAGAAATCTGAAACGAATCAGGTTTCTATACTCTTTGCTTTTTTTGTTTAAATTGAATTTGAATCGATTCGATTTAGGTTTTACATTTTGTGTTATGATTGTTGTTTCTCTGCAGCGAAGGGGTTTTCAAGCCAATCCTCGAAAGCCGATTGAGTGAGAGGGATTGCGTCGTCGGACGACAAGAGACCTTTGATCGTCGAACCACTCAGACATGGAAAAACTCAGAGGTTCCTCTTCTTCCGTACGCGAGATGGCTCTACATCTCCAGCTACGTGAGCCGGCTTCTCTACTGGCTCCAGCTCCTCTCAGCAACCGCTTGTGTGGCTCTGTCTTCATACAAGCTCGTCAGGCACAACTACGGAGATGTTCAGGACGGTGAGATGGACAAAAGGAACAGACAGTCCGCTCTTAGTATCTTCTACTCGCTCGCTCTTGCCGAGGCATTGCTGTTTCTTGCTGAGAAAGCTTACTGGGAGTGGCAGGTCAGTGTGTGTGGCTTGCTTGAGAATGTGACTAGAGAGTGTGGGTTTGGGGTTACTGGGATAGTCTCCGTCAAGAGATTCTTCTATGACGCTTACTCAAAGTCTGTTAATGGGAGCATCTTTGACGGTGTGAAGATGGATATGGTGAGCTTTGCTATGGATCTCTTGGGCTCTAGCTGCTCCGATGAACAGCTCATTGGAGCAAGGATTCTCAGGCAGTTTGCGGTAAATGAGCGGTACGCAGAGGATACGCTTGAGAAGATCGGAATCAACTTACCCGTCATTGAGAGGTTTGTTCTTTGCAAGTCAAAAAATTCCAAATTATATGCAGACACCTGAAGCCATATTAAGATTGCAGTTTGGAAATAGACTGATCACACTCTTTCTATAATTGTATTATGTTACTTACATACTTAATCATACTCATACATGCTCATCTAAATATTGAATTTTTTCAACGTTTCTTGTCCAGGTTGGTGGAGATGCTGAACTGGAAAGATCTGCAAGAAGAAGAGATTAGGAGATCAGCCGCTGAGATACTATCAAAACTCGCTGGCAAAAAACAGAACTCTCTCAGAGTCGCCGGAATCTCTGGTGCGATGGAATCGATCTCATCACTGTTACAAAACACAAGATCTTTAGGTGACGCTCCTGACGAGATTGGAGAGAAGAAAATCTTCCACGACCATCATCTACAATACGATTTCTGGAGGTTCAACAATTTGGGCCTCTTGATTCTAAAGAAATTATCCAGAGATCATGACAACTGTGGGAAAATCGGTAACACAAGAGGGCTTCTCCCAAAGATCATTGATTTCACGCACACAGATGCAACACTCTTGAAAGATGAGACCACAGATATGGTTCTGTCACGAGTCCTGACAGTGAAACGGTCCCTGCAGCTAGTGAAAATGTTAGTAAGCATGAGCGGGAACACTGGGAAATGTCTTCGGAGAGAGATCTCGGAAATCGTTTTCACAATCAGCAACTTGAGAGACATACTGCGTCATGGAGTGAGATACCCGAAACTGCAGAAGCTCGGGATCGAGATCCTGAGCTTCCTTGCGCTTGAGACAGACGCGCGGGAAAGAATTGGTGTGACTGGAGGTGTCTCGAAAGAGCTGTTCAACATTTTCTTTAAAGGCAAAACACATGAGGATGGGAATGAGAGCCGGGTCAGAATCGCTGCAGGGGAAGCTATAGCGATGCTTGCTTTGGAGAGCAAAAGCAACTGCATCCACATTCTAAAGCTGGGAGTCTTGGGAAAACTCGTGGAGGCACTTGAAGTTCCTTTGGTCCGTGTCAATGCAGCGAGATTGTTGAGAAACTTGTGCTTATATTCTGGATATGAATGCTTTCTTGACCTGAGGAGATTCACTAAAGCAGCAGCTCCTACGGTTAGTATGTAATGTTGGTGTAAATGCGACACTAAAAACCCCCAAAAGATATAAAACTTGTTCCGTTTTCTTGCAGGTGTTGAAGTCAATAACATCAGGAGACAACAAATTACAGGAAGTGATGCTAGGGTTAGCAACACAAGTGTTCAAATTCATGAACTCAGAAGAAGCAAACGTTGCTTTGACAGATTCAGGGATCAAGAAGCAAGAACTGGCGAACTCACTGGTTTCGATTCTGAAAAAGCATGACAAGCCAGCGATCAAGGTTCCGAGAATTAGGAGGTTTGTGATCGAGTTGGCGATAAGGATGATGGAAGAAAATGTGGATAATGTTGTGATGCTGAGAGAGTTGGGTATAGAGAAAGAGCTCGAGAAGGTTCTGGAAACTACGGCTGAGCTTGAGAACTTCGATGTTTTCTCGGGCACGGTTGGTGTGAGCCGCCATAGCAGAACGGTTCATTGGTTAACTGAATTGGCTTTAAAAATGCTCGAGGATGATCAACTATAAGTTATCATATTTTCATTTTGGGAAACTCACAACTCTCTCTGGATCAATAACTTTAACTGTTACATTTTTGTTTTGTAAAAAAAGGTACAAAAAATGTAATAATTATGAAATATATTCATCTCTTTAATTTATTGTTCTGTTTTTACGACATTAAAAAGTTGCTCACAGTTCAAATTTCATGAAAGCAGCTAGCTTTTGTGTCTAATTATTTTCCTGGGAAGAGCTGTTTGCTACTCCTGTAATTAACATATCGATTTTGTTTTAATATTTTATCGATCATTAATGTTTTATTTTGTCATTAAAGACTATTATTGATCTTTTATTTGGAGAACGAAATCAATAGACTTATCCTGTCCATGAAACCACTATGCTCGACTAAGAATTGATGGGAGGTTCTTCTAGTTCTTGATGGGGACTTGGTCTTGTACAACTTTGAGTGCAATACGTCGAAGATTCTGGAAATTTGCGGTGTTGATTTTGGAGTGAATTTCGACGCCAATACGTACATAGAGACTAGAGAGCTGAAAACCTAAAAATGAAAGATCTTCTGTGCAAAAAAAAAAAAAAAGATCTTCTGTGCTTTCTTCTAAGAAGAAGAGTTTAGGTCAGAAGAAGAATTTAATTTCACTATTACGTGCGCAAATCCTCTACGATAACCCAGACGTCCTGAATGTATTTGGAAGAGATGCTCTTAAATGCTATGGCAAATTTGGAAGGTTATAAATGATTTTGTTTCTTTTGAGATTGACTTCGTGTAGCTCGAGACGACATGCAAACCCGTCTTATATATGTTTATCCTCCTTATGGTTTATTATTTATACATTTATAATTGGCTACAGTTTTCTCATAGCGAATGATAATTACAAAAGGTCTATTAATATCTTTTTTTCTTTGTCAACCAAACTAAAGTTTATCTTGATTAAGGACTTTTGTCTTGAATTAACTTCAGGAAATAAAATAGATGGAACTATTTTTGAAGAATGTAAATGGACACTTCTATTAAGCTAAAAGCCTAAAGTGGTATTAAAAATAGACCAATGCTAATCTAGCTAATAAATATATTTCTTATATTGTCGTATCTAAAATTGTTAGGTATACTAATTCTCCAACGGTTTTTCCCCTTCTGATAATAATAACATCTTTTTATAAAAAAAAACTCGTTGATGATAATAAATTAATAACATCTTGCTTCAATATTTGTAGCCAAAATATCTGACTTGGATTTGATATTAGGATATTTAGGGGCATATTGAACTGATGATTTGGGAAGATTTTAAATTTTATTCAAATTATCTCTTATTCAATTGATGATTCTTAAAAATAATTAAAAATCATATTTTATTGGATCTAGTATTTGTTAAAATCATTCCAAATCCAAGGTTATTGGATTAATGATTTATAAAAGTTCTTTAAAATCTCGTTTTATTGGAAAATAAGGATTTCGTTAACAAAATATATCAAAAATGATTTCGAATTATTTGAGAGACAATTCGTAGTTAAAAATTTGTGGTTAGAAATACCACCTCATATGGTGGTATTTCAGAAAATTTTAATAAATTGAATTAATGACTAAAATAAAATAACTATTCTATTAACATATTAATTTGACGAATATTCTAACAAACAGTTATAACCGAAGAGGACCGAACCGACTGAACCGGGAGTGTTCGATTTTCGGTTCGGTTTGGTTTTCAACTACGATGCAACCTTGAAAATCGATTTTGGTCTTTGGTTCGGNTGGTTCGGTTTGGTTCGGCATCTCCGAACCGATCGTTTCTTCAATTTTTTTGTTGATTTTTTTGTTATATCTGAACCGGTTTTAATCGGATTTCTCTAAAATAACCGAATAAAGCGAACAAATTGAAAACCGAACGAACCGAAAAATCCAAAAATATTGAAATAAACCGAATTTCTTTAAAAAC
>OVAY01002372.1:0-18320 GCA_900406395.1 Kernera saxatilis | reverse complement strand
ATTTTATAAAAACCGTATTTTCTGGCCAAAACCGTAAATTTGTGTTTTTTCGCCAAATCCGTAAAACTCGTATTTTTTCGCCAAATCTGTAAATTTTTTATTTTTCCGCCAAAACCATAAAATTACGTTTTCCTGTCAAAATAATAAAATTATATTTTTCCCCAAAAACTGCAAAATCATGTTTTCTCTCCAAAACTATAAAATTTATATTTGTTTAAGTTTAAAAGAGGGCATTTTGGAAACATTATCCATCTTTAATGATATTTTTAAAAAGATTTTTGGTTGATGGTATTTTTGAAAAGTGATATTTTAAAAGTTGTATTTCTAGCAATTTTTTTTTTTTTTTTTGACTTTTGTGCTTATAAGTTGGCTTCGCTAGAAAGAAAGCGGAAACTAATGAAAAAACTAACGCCGTTTTTGGAATGTTGACTTGGGAAGTTTCTAAATTAAACACTTGGATACATTTAGAGATAATTTGTATGAATGAATCCATGGTGTTAGTAACCGACACAAAATACTTGGTGTAGTTAGAGGACGAGTTTCCATATCAGCGAGTAGCAATTTTATCATTTAAATAGGATTTCAGTTTGCAGTTGATATAAAATGTGTTTAAATTATCAAATTGAAAAATAATTAATATCAATAACATTAAAAATCTTAAAATTAAATACACTTTAAATCATGGTCAAAAGAAAAAAAAACACTTAAAATCTAGAACAAGATATTATAGCTTTCTCATAATTATTGTAATGTGACTGTCATCGTCTATGAACTTCCAAACGGATTCTTGGTTCTTTAAGTTCTACGCCGACAGCTGCTGCACTGTTTTGAAAAATTCAAAAATTTGTATATTGCTCATACAGATTACAACGAGGCATTTTTTCTAGTATTTTATATCTATTTTAATTTCGATTTTGTCAAATACCAAAAACTAAAATTTGAAGAGGATAATAGGCTTGTGCTGGTTCAGAAAAGTCAAGAAGTCAAGATGATGAAACTCATTATGTATTCCAAATAATGAAAAAAATTATTGGATAGTTGAATCAGAATGAAATGGAAGAACACGTGAGTCAAAAACGTGGCAGAGGAGCGGACCACACGAAGTAATAGTATTGTTTTTGTTGGTTTCGCCACGAAAGCCAAAAGAGACTTAACTGAAACCGCCGAACGAATCTTAAATGAAGCGAACTCATCTTTCTCTCTCTCTCTCCTTATTACTGGTTGGCTCTCTGTCCCAAGACTCCACCTTTCTCTGCAAAAATCTCTGCCCCCTACTCAAACATATGTCTCCCTCCTCTCTCTCTCGCTCCACACAAACAACGACCCCTTTATTAATTATTATCACCTCTCACCATCACTCTTATTTACTACTTTGCCACCACCACCTCTTTCTTCTTCTTCTTCTTCTTCTCCTCTCAAGGGGTTTTAGGGTTTTGGATTCTCCGCATTGTACGCTACTCCGTTCAATACCCCTCGGTATTCTCCAATCTTGACATTTGGGGTTTTCGGTTTGTCGTTTCTTTATTTAAAAGCCTTATTAAATCGTTCCAAGTTTTGTTTTTTTGTTCATAGCTTATCTGGGTCTCTGTTTTGTGTGTTTTTTGAGCTCTGTGAGTGTCAAAATTTAATTCTTTCCACATCTGTTTTCGTGTTACCACATTTTCATCGTTTAGCTAGCTTCTACTTGATTTTTGCTTACTAAAATGGTTGTTTTAGTTTGATCTATCATCTATGGGTTCCCTTTATATCGGCTTCTTTCACCGATAACAAGGAGCTTAAGTGTTGCAGAATATCACTAATTTTACAGTCATTGTCAGGCAAGAGATGATGGGTGTCGAATCGTAAAGTTTGAGGAGAGCGAGCTTGTGTCTGAGTTTAGTATTGTTTGATCTATTTTGGAAAATGGGGGAGATTCGGAGGCATTCGGTAGATGTTCCCATCACAAGAACGCTTGTGGCTCTTAGAAGGGTTCGGTCACTGAGAGATCCATGTACCAATTCAATGAGCAAGTTTGCTTCTTTGCTCGAAAATGTCAAATGGGAAACTGGTTCCAACAATGGGATCTCACTGCAGTTTGTGAATGATGATGCTTGTAAGGTTGACGATGCTCCTGTAGGTTTGATTCCTCTTGGATCATATTCGATAATGGAGGAGCTAGAGAATGGTTGTGATCTTCACAAGTTGAGCAACAGGGTGCTAAATGTTGAAGGAGACGCGTGCTCGAGGAGTAAATCGCCGTCAAGTGAAAGATCTTGTGGTGATTTATCGGTTAAAGGTAGGGATATGGCATGTAATGTGCCTTCAATTATTCATGCTGAGGATGCAGCTTCAGGGGGAAGATATAGAACCCATTATTCCACCAAGTTAGCTAGCTCGGTTGGTGAGTATGGAAGCCATGTGGGTAGTCCAATGACCTCAACAAATCATAGTTATGGGGATGACGATGTTGATTTTGTGAATGAATGTAACCGTGGTTGCGGAATAACGTATTGCTGGTCAAGAACGCCGAGGTATAGAGGATCTAACCATTCCTCTGATGTAGAAGAGTATCCTTTACTACCTGGAAATGGTGAGAGTGATGTTGGGACACCGAATCACGAAACTGTGTCGAGAAGTCTGAGTCAGAAATTTAGGCCGAAATCTTTCGATGAGTTAGTCGGACAAGAAGTTGTAGTGAAATGTCTCTTGAGCACCATTTTGAGAGGAAGGATTACTTCTGTTTACCTCTTTCACGGTCCTCGTGGAACCGGTAAAACATCAACATCTAAGATATTTGCTGCTGCTTTAAACTGCCTTTCACATGCTGCACATAGTAGACCATGTGGCTTGTGTAGTGAATGCAAATCATACTTCTCGGGAAGCATCAGGGACGTGAAGGAAATGGATTCGGTTAAACTAAACCGGCCTAGCTACCTAAGGTCTCTCATCAAAAGTGCATCTCTTCCCCCGGTTTCATCAAGATTTAAGGTTTTTATCATCGACGAGTGTCAATTGTTATGTCAAGAAACTTGGGGTACTCTCTTGAATAGTTTGGACAGTTTCTCTCAGCATTCGGTTTTTATACTGGTTACTTCGGAGTTAGAGAAGCTACCGCGTAACGTGCTCTCGCGGTCCCAGAAATATCACTTCTCTAAAGTATGCGATGCTGATATATCAAATAAGCTGGCAAAGATTTGTATGGAAGAAAGTATTGATTTTGATCAGGGCGCAGTTGATTTCATTGCTTCTAAATCTGATGGTTCGCTTCGGGATGCTGAGATAATGCTTGATCAGTTAAGTTTGCTCGGGAAAAGAATAACGACATCTTTGGCCTACAAGCTCGTAAGTTAACACATCTTTCTTCATATTTTTAATTACTCCATTGTCTTGGGAATATGTGATAGCTGAGGAAAAAGGCAAACTTTCTTTTATTGTGCAGATTGGGGTTGTTTCTGATGATGAATTGCTTGATCTGCTTGATCTTGCCTTGTCTTCTGATACCTCAAATACGGTTATAAGGGCGAGGGAGCTTATGAGATCCAAAATAGATCCTATGCAGCTTATTTCCCAACTAGCTAATGTCATTATGGACATCATTGCTGGAAAAACTCAAGAAAGTAGTTCAGCAACCAGACTTCGGTTTCTTACAAGGCATACCTGTAAGCACCCAAATGATTAACTTCAATATCGGTTTCAAATGGAACCTGGCCTAACTCTTTATCACACGTTATATTATACAGCTGAAGAAGAGATGCAGAAATTGAGTAATGCATTGAAGATACTATCTGATGCTGAGAAACACTTGAGAGCATCGAAAAACCAGACAACCTGGCTCACTGTGGCACTTCTGCAACTTAGCAACACCGACGCATCTTCTTTCGCAAAAAGTGAAAATGGATTGTGTTTAGGAAACCAAAGAAGCAAAGGTTCTTAATTTGTATATAAGGCTTTTTCGCTAGTTCATGTTTGTTTTCGTGTTTTCTTGTTCGCTAACTATATAACTGACCTTGGTCCTATGTGTAGACGTTGACCTCTCCAGCACATCATCAGATTGTCCTGGTGATGTCGTTAAATCAGAAACCGAAGAGTTTCGAGAGAAAAACTGTAAAGAAACAGTTGAGACTGTATGGAAAACGGTTACAGATTTGTGTTGTTCTGATTCACTAAAGAGCTTTCTGTCGAGACGAGGAAGGCTGACTTCACTTACTGTTGACAAAGGTATCTTATCTTTTCTAAAAAGAATCTTAACGTTTTAGTTTGGTTTCTGATAAGTCAGTTCATATTTGTTTTCAGGTGTGGCAATAGCTGAATTAGAATTCTACACACCTCAGCATGTAGCAAGAGCCGAGAAATCATGGAAAATGATTGCAGACTCGTTCCAGTCCGTGGTGGGATGCAATGTTGAGATTCGCATGAATCTTGTCATCTCTACGTGTTCTCCACCAAAGAGTGCTAAAGCAGCAGCAAGTCTTTTCTTTGGACTATTCAGTTGTTCTCGTAGAATGCTACACAAGTCTTATCTGACAGCTAGAACCGACTCTGATTGCGCATCTGAAAAGCACGCAATTACAAATTCTCTGAGAAGTTGCCAAGGAAATGTCTTGAGGACTCGAAGTGTACGTTCTTCAGCCAATGCATCGTCACGAATGAGCAGTGCGAGTGATCAAGGAGATGCAAATTCTGTTATGATGTGTACTCCACACATGCCTCCGGGTGACAAAGGGTAAAAGATGATACATATAGATGCATTTCAATGTTAAGTTGTTTTGTGATTTGGATAGCTACTCAAGTATTCTCTGCCTCTGACTTCGTGCAGGCCAGAAGATGACGCTGATGTGTTGTGTTGGAGGAGGACTCCCCTAGGCAAGGTAAACACACATATTTACTAGTACTAAGAATTCGGTTTGGTTTGGTTCGTTTTGTGAAGATTTGGTACGAACTCTAATCGAAAATTTTATGGTTCAGTTTTAAAGTTTCGAATATCTCTTTATGAACCTTTGTTGTTTCTGACTTGGCGATTTGTGACGGTCAATCAATGTCTTGTAGGGCCGGGGAGAGACACAGAACAACAAGAGCTCACGGCTTATTGGCCGAGTCCTTCCCTGCACTGCAGCTGGTTAAGTGAGCTTGATCACATTCCCATTTTGTGGAACCATTAGGTTTAGCAAATCCATTGAGTCCTGTTTTGGACAATGGGTCACAAAATGTACAGTTGCAAAATGTGCTTTAGATTAGCATATTATACTAATCAATCATTTCAAGACATGAATCATTTTACCGTCTAATTTGAGCCCTTTTATTGTCTGAGCTCAAGCGTCTGATATCCTATTTATTTGGCTTTGTTTGTACGTTAAAACTTTTAATTTGTGTTGATCAACTTTGATCGTTTCACTTAACTCTGATACCAAAGAAAAAAAAAAAAAACTTTGATCGTCTCATTGTATATGTATGCGCAAATTGCTTATCTATAATATCCTAATCTAGAAGACTAGAATTTTGGATTGCATGTTAGGAAAATAAACTTTTGTAGGCATTGATCATAGGACCAATTTGTTAATGATATAACCCATAAACTTAGTCTTTAATTTTTATTTATTTTTGTTTATAATGCATCACACTGTAGATAAAGCCATCACACTGTAAATACTTTTTCTTATAAAAAAAAAAAACTAAATATTTTCATTTCAATATTATCCTTAGGGAAAAAAACACCAAATTAATCCATAACCCTAGACCGCTTGCCTTTGGCAGGCGACACATGGTAGGAATAATCGCGACCGTTGAGACAGTAACACGTGGCGAGAGTCATTGTGATGAGAAACCGTAGCCGTAGCACAAGCAGCCTCCTTTCCGAATTGCTTTTTTTTGTCCTCTAAACTTCCTAATCCAATCTTCTGCAAATTCCTCAAACACATTACTACAAACAATCGTCTCTCCTCAAATCTCCTATTTTCCAGGAAAGTTTCACCCAGCTTCAGACTCGGGTTCTTCTTTTGGATCTGGGCTCTAACCTGCTTACTTTCTTACCACGAATCTCGGCTGTACAAGGTTCCGCTTTGTGGAGGTTTCTCACTTGGGTATTTTGTCTTGTCTTGGCTCAAGAGTTTGGTCGACGACGAGGGGATAACATTCGGGATTTGGGTTCTGTTGTGCCTATCTATTAGAACATTACATTTACTGGTACTTGGAGTTTCAGTCTTTCTCAGTTTTTTTTTTTTTGGGGAGTTTCAAAATTTTCTCCGGTTTGTTTTTGGCATTTGATCATGAGATGATTGATTGATTGATTACTGTAGAGATATATGAGCAACAACTGGTGTTGAAATCACTTATCGTCCTTTCTTCTTGGGAATTCGCGGCTTTGGATTATGGATTGGCTTAGATCTCCATTTACGTCGTTTGCATCATTGTCTTGTGGTTTTAGGTTTGGAAGATTCAGAACTGCTATAGCTCAAATTTGTTCTCTTGCCTCATAAGATAGCTAGCCGTGTTGATATTCAGATATATCATATCTGAGATTAAGAATTGATTTATCGATGTTTCAGTATTAGGGTATTGCCAAGATGGCGTCTAAGGAGGGGTTTCTAACAGATGAGCAGAGAGAGATGATGAAAGTTGCAACCCAGAATGCAGAGAATCATCCACCCTCACAAAAGCCTCACTCGGCTTTGCTATCAGAGCATCTACCCAAACCATCTGCTGGTGGAAAAGCTTCTGGAGGGTCGAATGCTGTGAGACATAGAAGGTCTCATGCGGGGAAGTCTGTCCGTGCAAAGAAGGGTGAGTTACTACTGTAGTTAGTCTCGATTTGTAGCTTATGTTTCTAACCATGGAGTTTCAGGAGATGGCTTTTAGTTAATTTTGGAGTTGCATAGGTTGCATATATGTATTGTATTCCTTTTGTTCAACTTCCTTTGTCCAACTTCCTTTGTCCTTTGAGTAACAGTGATCGATACATTTTGTTTCAGATGGGTGTGGTGGGAAAGGAACTTGGGGAAAACTTATTGACATTGATGCAGACTATCACATTGACCGGAATGATCCAAATTATGACAGCGGAGAGGTAGTTTCTACACCTCTATGCACTTTTTTCTAACTAGATGAACGTAATCATTTTGACTTTCATGATTGATTACTTTGTTGCCTAAATACTCAAAGAAAAATTGTTTCTATTGTCCATCCGCTATTCCAGTTGATGTTCCTAAAGATTTATCCATAGTGTTGCTTTTTAGATTTCATTAAGATCAGCTCTTGTTGTGTTTCTTGTTATATTAGGAACCGTTCGAGCTTGTTGGTGCAACAGTTTCAGACCCATTAGATGATTACAAGAAAGCTGTGGCTTCCATAATTGAAGAATACTTCAGTACTGGTGATGTAGATGTGGCAGCATCTGACCTCATTGAACTTGGTTCAAGTGAATATCATCCTTACTTCATCAAGCGGCTTGTTTCTGTAGCCATGGACAGACATGACAAAGAGAAGGAAATGGCCTCAGTGTTGCTTTCCGCATTGTATGCTGATGTCATCAACCCGAACCAGATAAGAGATGGATTTGTTCTGTTGCTTGAGTCAGCTGATGACTTTGTGGTGGATATACCTGATGCTGTCAATGTTCTTGCTTTGTTCCTTGCACGTGCTGTTGTGGATGACATCCTTCCTCCAGCTTTTCTTCCCAGGGCAACCAAGGCACTTCCACAATCTTCCAAAGGTTATCAGGTTGTCCAAACTGCAGAGAAAAGCTATCTATCAGCTGCACACCATGCCGAGCTAGTTGAAAGAAGATGGGGTGGAACGACTCGAACCTCTGTTGAGGAAGTCAAGAAGAAGATTGCTGACATTTTGAAGGAATATGTGGAGACTGGAGACACTTATGAGGCATGTCGCTGCATTAGGGAGTTGGGCGTGTCTTTCTTTCATCACGAGGTTGTGAAGAGGGCTTTAGTTACTGGCATGGAGAGCAACACAGCAGAATCACTTGTATTGAAACTGCTGAAGGAAGCAGCTTCAGAAAACCTGATAAGCTCTAGTCAAATGGTGAAGGGGTTTTCTAGGTTAAGGGAAAGCCTTGATGATCTTGCTCTTGACATTCCTTCAGCTAAAACCAAATTTGATTTGATTGTGCCAAAGGCTATCTCAGGCGGTTGGCTTGATGCTTCATTTAGTTATGACTCTGGTGAAGGTGGACGACAGCAGATCGAGAATGAGAAACTCAAGCGGTTCAAGGAAGAGGTTGTGACTATCATTCATGAGTATTTCCATTCCGATGACATACCTGAGCTCATACGCAGTCTTGAGGATTTAGGAGCACCCGAGTACAACCCAATATTTCTAAAGAAGCTGATAACGCTTGCTCTAGACAGGAAGAATCGCGAGAAAGAAATGGCATCTGTTCTCCTCTCTTCTCTTCACATCGAGATGTTCACCACAGAAGATGTTGCAGATGGTTTCGTCATGCTCCTGGAATCTGCAGAAGATACAGCTCTCGACATTCTGGATGCTTCCAACGAACTTGCTCTGTTCCTAGCTAGAGCTGTGATCGATGATGTTTTAGCACCGTTTAACCTCGAAGAGATCTGTAGCAAGCTACGACCAAACTCAAGCGGAACTGAAACCGTGAAGATGGCTAGGTCACTAATCTTTGCTCGACATGCAGGAGAGAGGCTTCTACGATGCTGGGGAGGTGGGACCGGGTGGGCAGTGGAAGATGCAAAGGACAAGATATTGAATCTCCTGGAGGAATATGAAAGCTCAGGGCTGGTATCAGAAGCGTGCAAGTGCATCCGTGAGCTAGGCATGCCTTTCTTCAACCATGAGGTGGTCAAAAAGGCGCTGGTGATGGCCATGGAGAAGAAGAACGACAAGATGATGCTGGATCTTCTGCAGGAGAGTTTTGGTGAAGGACTCATAACCATAAACCAGATGACCAAAGGGTTCACTAGAGTCAAAGATGGGCTCGAAGATCTCGCTTTAGACATCCCAAATGCAAAGGAGAAATTCAATGACTATGTGGAACATGGGAAGAAGAACGGTTGGGTTTCGCCGTCGTTTGTAACTTCCGTAACCGAAGATGCTAATCTAGGCTAACCAATGGAGTGGGAAGTAAACAATGTGATGACCTCATAGAATGTACAAGTTTCTTTCTCTGTTGAGCATCCTTGTGGCTGTTTTTGCGCACTTTTAGGCTTTGAGAATTCTGCAAGGGAGCTAATCTTTTCACGGATGTTTTCTTCAAGAACATGCTTTTAAATCTTTTTAATTGCTCTGAATTTTAAAAAGTAACTTTGGGGCTATTTTGTTAGCAGCGGAAACGTTGGATCAAGTTTTATTTCAATCCTTTATTTAATTAAACACCATATATGACTCAAAATGACAAGAAGAAGGAGAGAAGTCTCGGAATGAAGTTCGTAATTCCAAAACTACCCTTCACTCTTTCTCTCTTCCTCTCACTCTCTCTCCTCATCGTCTTCTTCTTTGCCTTCCCTTCCACTTTCCTCCGCCACTCTCTCTTCTCCTCCTCCCCTGTCATCGCCGACGAAGGGATACGGATCCGCCATGGATACACCTCCTACGAGGCTTACATCCAGCACCAGCTCAACAAAACTCAGAACCCGAAGCTCAGGAAGGTGTGGACCACGCGCGACTGGGACAGGAAGGTGCGCGTGTTCTCCACTTTCTTCGGACGCCTCAACGAGCGCGGTCTCCTCTCCAATGGATCGAAGGCGCTCTCTATCGGCGCTCGAGTTGGGCAGGAGGTGGCGGCGCTGAGGCTGATCGGCGTCGAGGACTCCGTCGGGATAGATCTGGTGCCGCGTCCGCCACTCGTGGTGAAAGGTGACTTCCACGCGCAGCCATTCGACGCAGACACTTTCGATTTCGAATTCTCCAACGTGTTCGATCACGCGCTCTACCCGGAGAAGTTCGTTGGGGAGATCGAGCGGACGCTCAAGCCCGGAGGGATATGCGTCTTACACGTGTCGCTTCATGGGAAGACGGATAAGTACTCGGCCAACGATCTGTACAGTGTCAAGCCATTGGTGAATCTCTTCAAGAGATCGAAGGTCGTTGAGGTGAGGAAGATCGATGGGTTTGGACTTGACACGGAGATTGTTTTCAGGAAGAACAAGAACAAAAACAAAGATTAATTAATAAATGTAATTTTATTTAATTGTTTCATTTTAATACATAGATTCGTTGTTAAGCTAAAGGCAAAGTTGTTTCTTTCTTTTTTTGGGTGTGTATTTCATTTATTATCATTTACAACAAAAAGTTTTACATCTGGTCGCGACATTAATAAATTATAAATTTTGTAATTTCCTTTTTTTCGCTAGCTCCAGCAATTTCTCACCTATTATTTACACAAAACAGTCTATTTTTTCTGCAAAGCTCAGGAGTCGCAAAGGAAATATACATAGCCACTATAATGAAGTCTGAATCTATCAAAATAAAGCATATCATTTTTGGTAAAAAGATAGGGAGAAGCTTACCTAAGGTCAACAAGACAACAACACTCTCAAGAGTCAAGTCCATTAAAGAGAGGATCTCACAAAGGGTAAATTCCTGTCTCAAACTCAAAAAGAAACTTTGCTCAAGACACTTGCATTAGCCCTTCCAACTTACACTGTGACAGGCTTGTATTCCCCCGAAGATAGTCACTATTAATTAGTGTTTGTTTATGTTTTGTTTTCTTCTAATCTTTTTTTTTTTTTTAAAGATTTGATGTAGTATTTGAATGTGAAAGAAAGTTAGTTAGTGTTTGGGTCACTGGATCTTTGCTTGTACAGACAACTAAACCAATTAAGATGCAGATAACTTGCTGTCTTGATTGTATGCAGAAGATAATGAAACGATTTGCAAGAGAAAAAAAAAGATCAATTCTGCTCTCAATCTCCTGGGTATAGCCTTCTCAGAGAACTACATCGACTCTTCTGCTTTCTACCTGAAATGTTACCTTCCATTATAAAAACAGCTTTTGGTAAACAAGAAAACACTACAAAAGAGTCGTTCATTGTCTTAACCTGTTGAGAGTCTTCCAGAAGCAAGCAAAGCCTCTTCTGCAATAGGCTTCCATTGTTGAGCACATGAGTAATTAAGCCCGATCCCTACGCTGAGTCCTCTTAACAGAATTATTGTGCGAAGAACAGAGAAAAGTTCCTCTGGAAATGCCTACCCACAACAAACAAACAAACAAACACTGTCAATTGTTGCAGTATATCTAAAAACACACAACTATTTGCGGTTTTGCGTTCTTTCTTGATGAATAGATGTTTGTTTTTTTTTTTTTACCTCAACGGAAATCTTTTTGATCGAAGAGTCTTCTGAAAAAGGTTGCAGAACTGCTATACCAGGAGGCATCTTTGTGTCGAACATTGTTTTTGCTAACTGGAGAAGTTCTTGTTGCTCATTCTCACACTTTGCAAATGTAACTATACCGAGTTCCCTGGATATTCACCACGGAAACAACCAAGGGATCACATGCTACACTAATCTGACCAGGTGACTCTACCTAGCATATAAGTTAACCAAGGGTTATCGTGACTGTTTCCTTATCATCTCCATCACAAGACTCTATCCTATACTAACTCTAGATGAGTTTGCGTACCAAAGTATTCACTTAAAAATAGAGAAACCAGCCCCAGAGGCATGACATGTTATTGACAGAAACTTAATTGCTCCTTTATTCACTCAGCCACCCAAATTTGTTTATCCTCTCTTTCTATTTATACGATTCTTAATTGCCAATTAAATTGAAAGCATAACCTCCTTCGGCATCGGTACATCAAACTGTAAGACTTGGAATAGAAAAGTGATTCATTCCTTCACAGTGAACCCTCATTGACCAAGCATTTGGTGTCCATAGCTTATATACTTAAGGATATCCTCACCAACAAACTTAACTTTAGTGATGAAGTTCTATTTGTGGGGGCAAATGGCAATTCCGTATATCCTTTTAACTGGTTCCTACCCAAAATATTTGCTTCTGAGAACATTGGTTTTGACCAGCGAAACCAATTTCGAGCTTCTATGAAAACCATAATCATGACAACGAAGCTACTTCAAAAGTAAAAAAGTATTGATGAAATTTGAATTACCTAAAGCTCTGTGATGCCAATGACGCATTGTTATCAGCGATGGCAGTGACCAAATTTGCATAACCAAGTCTCAGGTGGTCAGGGAGTTCCTTCACTTGACCATAGTCCAGCAGTGCAACCTGACGACGGGAAACAAGATTACAACTCAATATATATATATATATGGTAAAACCTATCAAAAAACCACAGTAAGTCAGCTAAGAAACTAATAAGAAATAACTACAAGCAAAAGATGACTTGCCTCTGAACCTTTGCAAATCAAGATATTCCCAGGATGTGGATCAGCATGAAAGAAACCACTCTTCAGTATCATTTGGCCATATGCTTGGGACAAACTGCTAAGTATATTGCTGTGGCAAACATTTTTCAGTGCAGCATCAGACAAGATCCAAATGCTAGCCAAGAAATAAAAATTTACGCAGATAACTTGTCGGTTTCTAGAACATAATAGCTACCAAGCATTGGAAAAACAATCTAAGATAATGGAGGAGCTTACAACTTTGCTGCCTCTGCCATTTTACCACGAGGATTTATCCCTCTTTTGGCCATCTCATCACCGAGTCTCAAAATCGGGATTCCGTCAATGTAATCCATAACCAGAACCCTCCTGTACGAATTATGATTATTCCTCTGATAAGCACTCATTTGTCAAAATGAAAATTAAAGAATCTTGAATGAAAATAGATTCTGTCTAAAAGATAGAAACCATTCTGGATCAGCGAAACAGGACAACTTAAGAAGCCTTAAACATTATTGAGACAACCAGAATGCTGATATAAGAATAAGTACCTGGTCACCAAATTTCGTAGCACCCTAGGAACCAGAACAGGACTCTTTCTGTTGTTATCATAAAGGAAACGTCGGATCTTTTCCATTGCATTGGCCTCCCTTTTGAAGTCGAATTCATACCCAATCTTGAAAATGAATCACAAGGATTTCTAGTGACTTGGGGATGTAAACTCTTACCAGATATCTTTACAAGACATAAAGAATGATAACTACCTGCTTCTCGATTTCCTTTGTTACAGAGAACAAGTCAAATTTGACATCTGTTTTCTGCATGTATAACGCAAATATTTGCAAGTTCCTTATATCTGTCATCATCAATTTTTCAACGCCAGGATGTTGGACCTAAACATGTCGTTCCACATTCAGAAACTAATCGCTAGGAAGCTTTCAGTTGTCTCCAAATTATTCTCACCTTTACAACAACATCCCTCTGGCCACCCTTTACTCTTGCACGATGAACCTAAATAGAAGTAAAATAAAAGTGAAAATATATGTTTTGCTTGAACTGTTACTCAATTTCTTTCTTGAACCAACTAAACAACAGGTGCATTGTGGTTCTAACTCCAAAAAATAGAGAAGTTTATAAGTTGAAAAATAGATATGAATTTTTTCCAATAACCCTAAATGAACGGAATGATTCATCCTTAGAGTAAAACTACAAATTAATTATGTATTAACCTAAGCATGACAATGCCACTAGAGTTTCATGCCCCAAAAAAAAAAAAGATACACCTAATGCAAAGCAGGGCAGGGTCTAGAGAAAACCAAGAATCATGGATATATGTTGAGACTTATTACTTTGACCAAAAAAAATAAATGTTAGAGACTTATTTAACCATACTATAATTTCTTATTTTATATGCATGCACGGAAATACTCTCCATAGGTTCTCAAAATGTGAGTGATGAAGAATCTAATACCTGAGCTATAGACGCAGACCCAAGAGGCTTATCATCAAATATTTCAAATACTTCACCGATGCTTTTACCTAACTCTTTCTCCAGAACAACTCGAATCGCATCAAATGGTGTAGCAGGAGCTTGATCACACAGAGTGACGAGTTTTCTCACCCATGCAGCTGGAGCCAGGTCAGGTTTCCCTAGGATTTGCGCAACCTATTGCAGAAAATGAAAAGAGAAAGAAAAAAACACTCATCATAAGCAACAGTGAAAATCCAAAAGTAAATGTACATTCTTTCTCAGATAAGAAATCAAACCCTCACATTTCACGGTACAACGAGATTTAAGATGAGTAAATCATAAGTCCCTGTTAATCAATACTCCGATCCAGAAAATCCAAATTCAAGTAAACAGTAGCAAACCCATAACCCAACAAGAAAAAGTCGAATTGGAAATCAAACAAGAGAAAGAATTTCAGAGTGATATATAGACATTATTACCTTAAGGAAGAACCCACCAAGGTGAGAGCACATAGCGTAAATTTTGTGAGCAGCAAGTTCATGTTGTCTCTCCCACATTTCCTCTTGCTTCTTCACATCCTTGACGAAGCTCACTCGGAGTTGAAATACCTAAGAAAACACACAAGCAACACAGTTTCAAATTTGGAGGAAACATAAGAAAATGTATACGAAAAAGAAAAAAAGAAGAAGAAGAAAGGAATACCGTCAAAGAGAAACCTTGTATCCGGTGTAGATATCGGAGGCACGAGCCCAGAACTGAAACGATCGTTGCCAAGGCCGGAAACCATCAGAGACCTTTTCCTGAATCTCTTTGAAATCGATCGCATGCATTCTCTCGCCAAGGATGGATGCCTCAAAGTTTTCAACTTGTTTTGTTTAATGTAAAATTGAGGAAATGTGATTGAGAAGAGATAATGATGAAAGAGGATAAAGATGAAGAGAGAGAGAGAGTGTATGGCGCACAGAGAGCCGTCGAAACGGGGTTGGGCCGAACATCGCTGCTCAGCCTTGGGGAGCTGAGCGCAAATAAGTGGGTTTATTAACTTAAAAAGGAACTGATTAAGTGACCATAACCATAAATAATGAGACTTTACGGGAGTCTCGTACTTCCCGCCCAGACACACTACTATATTCTTGTGAAGTTCTGGATAAATTCATTTCCGAATACGATTCAAAGATAACACTTTTTTCGGCAATATTCGATGTTTGACAGAGAATAAGACTTTGCTCTCTCAAAACGAAAACTCCTTGCTTAACCATAAAGTCTGTGAACTCTGCAGTGTTTATTATGATCAAAGATAAAAAAGGAATAAGAGGAATGTTTGACGCATGCGTATGTTGATTCTCAGTCTTTCGAAACCATTTTCTTGGTATGTTTATGGTAGATAGGCTTCTAAATCTAAATCCAATAAAACCCCCCACCAATACGATGAAAACAGAGATTCAAAGACAAAAAGCATAACGAGTGACCTTTGGAGATCAACTTGCTCTTTGTTCCGGGGAAATTCACCCAACCATCTCAAACAAACCAACTAGAGTCAAAAAGAGACGAGAGAACCGACGGGCATTCATCTCAAAATCCAAATTCATATCGTTTATAAGGACTTAAGATTCTACCGTTCGAATTTCCAAGTTGCAAGTTTGAAGAAAGAGCGAAACAGAAACATGTGACATGCTCACAGATCGATGACTCGAGACAGCTTCTGGATCCGGTTTAGCAAGAAATCGCCTTGCTTGATCGTTGCCTGGTAAAGTGCATTCTTTGCATCTGGGCGGTTAGTCTCCAAAACACCAGCAACCTTGTCTATCTTGCAGTGAAGCTTCCCAGCAGCAATGAAGCGTGACAGCTCCCTGGATAAAAATACACAGTATTTGATGTCAGTTTTAACATCGTATGATCATGTTATTTTATCGCTTCCAAAGAAAGAGCTGGAAAACTAAAAGATACTGAAGAATGTAACTGAGCGTTCGTTAGTGTGCTTACTGATCAATGAAATCCACGGAAACACCAAAGGCCTTTGCCATTGCTTCGACCGTCACGCTCTTGTAAGATTCCAAAAACTGAGAGTAAACCACCGTTCTGACTTCCCTCATGTAGAACCGGAAATGCGGGTACAAGTAACGGTCAAACTTTATCTGCTCTGCCATTCCAGCTGAGAACATACACCAATAATGAAGCTATTAACACGCAGAGAATAAGTAAGCAACATGCATACACAAATGAGTTCAGTAAGCTAATCTGGTCATTATATTGAACTCACCAAATGCTGAGAAAAACGCCTTGTACTGGCACTCGTACAAGGAGTTCAGAAACTCTGAAAGAAATGGAATCTTCCCAAGCACGGTTAAGATCTCAGGTGCATCAACAACCTGTCAAAATTAGTAGCTGTAGCACTTTACCATTTTCTCAAAAAGATTCACAAACTCGCAAGGGAACTTCAGCAAATAACAATATTCACATCACTTTATTACTAAGTCGACATACTTTTGTTATGCCTAATTAAATTTAGAAAACTCGAAGTAGAGGACTGAGCCATCGAAAAATACCTTTTGCTTAAGGGAAACTCTGTCCAAAGTTATGATGCTCGTCAGGACGGTGTAAAATATGAAGGTCTCATAGGGAAAAATTTCATAAGTCGTGAAGGTAGATATAGAATCCAGAAATAAGCTGGCAGCCTTCTTAAAATTTCTGGTGGACATGCAATACAAACCTTCATAGACCTTTAGCCGGTTCTTCCTCTCCCAGTCACCACCCTCTTCAAACAATCTGGCATGGGAAAACAGAAATTTTAGATTATAGACTTCAGTTGCACTATCCATGACAAAAGATGCAGCCAAAAAGCCTAATCGACACTTACTTTTTTGCTTTGTCAATGCTCTTTGATACCAGATCGAAGTCCATGTAGAAAAAAGCAAGTTGCAATGTATAGAACACCAAGTCCATTTTTTGCCCAACGGCAACAGTTTTTCCTTCAGTGAGTTTTAGTTGCTCCAAAGCTTTCTCCTAGGTTCACAAACCAAAAATTTATGGCCAAGGAAGATCTCTGAAGTTAATAAATGATTAACTTTGACATGCTCACATACCTTATCACTAATCCTGATGAAATACAGAGCCTTAGCAAGATGAGCTTCACGGACTTCACTTTCGCCCAAATTTTCTTCTGCATCCGCAATCCTAAACAAAGGAGAAGGAAATGAATATGTCAGAGAAGATCTACACACCATATATGTAAGAAAAGATGGATTTAACACCATAAAAAGGCACAAAAGGTTTTATACAACATTACATAATGGTTATTCTCCAATTTTAAAAAACTAAGACATCATGCTATGATTAAAAAGCTCCATCCAATCTTAAACTCAATCCCTCAAAATCATTACATCAGCTACACAGTAACATCCAATTCAAGACCTAAATCCACCCAATCTGACTAAAAAGGCAAACAATTTTGAAACAACGAATTCAAGACCATAATGCTACAGTTCTCCTCCATCAGTCTAAACCAACACAGTAACACGAGAACTCGACTTTCGAGGCATTGGCGATTATATCCATACACAAGTTGTAAAATTTTGCACCGGCAGTGGAAATCCAGCCTCTATTAGTCAGAACCTATCGTCTAATGTTGAAAGCAACCGAAAGTAAATATAGAAGCAAAAGGAAGAAGGAAACTTACTTCTCGTCGAGCTTTTTAAGCTCCTCCTCGTTATTAGCCCGCATAGAATCTAACAAGCTCTGATCCAACTCCAGCACAGAAGACGCCGCTAGGGTTTCGTACAAGGGAGCCATACCTAAAAAAAGACCAACCCAAAATCAGGAACAGAAAACCGATGAAAAATCTCGAAGATACTCAAGCAATCTTAAATTCATGCTCATTGACTAGAGAGAGCAAGCTACTTAACCATCGGATTTGATGGAATCCAAGACCTCAGCCTTGAGCTGGACTTTCTCGATGTCTTGGACATCGGGATGAGTGAGGAGGGAGAGCTTGTGGGCTAGAATAAGATGAGGCTGCTGAGATCCTTCGGCTCCACCGTCCATGGCTGCTACACAATCAAATCAGGAAATAACCTTGAGACGGATCTGAGAGAGAGGAAAAAGATGAAAATTGTTTTCTTGAGTGAGGAGGAAGAGCAAACCGGATATTAAAGCCGATGAGTTTTGTGTATATAATAAAAATAAAAAAGTAGGTTTCGCATAACCTCTAAAACCAGTGTTTTCACGCCCGATCCGAACACGCGGTCGAACCGGTAAAACCAGTGACCCGCTAAACAATCTGGTTCGGATCTAGTATTAAAATTGACAGTTTAAAAACTCGATAAAACCCGAAAAAAAACCGCTATTAATCCGTGATCCGATGATCCAGTAACCGCCGGTTCGAGATAATCATCTNCGGTTCGAGATAATCATCTAATATATCTAAAAATTTTGATTTTAAAAAACTTTTATTCCATAAAGAAGGTTTGATTTGGCCTTTTAAAAATGTTTTCACGTCTTATACTTTGAGTTTTCGACTCATCTTCTCCAAATCATGACTCAAACAAAC
>OVAY01002371.1:202-18322 GCA_900406395.1 Kernera saxatilis | reverse complement strand
AGTGACTTACCAATAATAGTAACCTACCGTTGGTTTCTATTCAATAACCGGAACTTACCGAATAAGTGAATTTATTTTCCCCAACAAAAAAACAAAAAAACAAAAAAAAAAAGAGCAAAGCAGACTATTTTTGCGAACACCTCAACATTAGTGCACTTGACATACACGTTTTTTTATTTTTGTTAAACACTTGACATACACGTTTTTTTATTTTTGTTAAACACTTGACATACACGTTAATAATAGTTATTAATATCTTGTTAATTTCAGTTTCTCACCAGTGAAAAAGAAGGGACCCATCTATGATTGAAAATAATCAAATATGGTAGAGAAAACTAGCTTCCTCACGTCACAACATTAGGCATGTTCAATTTCAAAAAGAAAAAAGAAAAAAAAAACATTAGTTATTGTAATATTAATCGTAAGGAATTGACGTTGATCGATCATGTGACCTTGTCGACAAGAAAGACTATACCAAGCACCAACTAAACACCACACCAAAAGCAATGTTTTCCCATTTTTAGTCAATTCATAAAATAAATATGATCCATTGAAATCTCCGTAAAAGACCTATCTACGAATAGGTAGTAATGCTAATCTATTTCTTTTATTTTGCATCTCAATTTCATCACTTAACAGTTATATATATCCTGTTAAAAACTAATTATGCGTGCTGTGTTGACATTTGAAACCCCGATTCATTATTAATTTTTTCAGAATATCAAATTACAGTAAAAATTGGTTAAATAAAGCTTTTAACAAGAAATATCTTGTTGGAAAACAATTAAATCTCTAATGTTTTCATATATATATATATATATATATATATTTATATTTATATAATAAATATTACGCTGTAGTTTTTATATTCAACTACATTAATATTATATATTTGTACAATTTATTTAGCATCTCTAACATTGCAGTGAACAGATATTTAGTAAAAAAGATTTATCTAGTTCCACATGGCACTCATAATATCCCACTTTGGGGAGATGGGAAATCGAACCTCATGTGTTCGAAAGAGAGTCAAAGTGGTGTAACCACTTGACCAAAGTTTCTTCGGCTAGTCAGTATTTCCTCTGTTTCATGAAAATGAATTTTTAGAATTATTATACACATTATCAATTATTTAATACTTATATTTTCTAATCATCTTTTTCCAATAATTATACATATACTATTTTCACACTCTAAAAAATTCCTAATAATTGTGAACCAATAGTATAAAATTAAAATTTCTCTATTAATATTTGTTGAAGTTTGCATTTTATTGATCTTAGAAATCCTTGAAAATCAATTTTCATAAAACCAAAAAAAAAAAACGTTTTAAAAAAATCAGTTTTATATATAAGCAAGAGTTTCACAATTTAAGAAGAAAACTAAATATCAAAAGAAGTGGATGCACTAACTATAAACCGACGGCGCGTGGGCCGCCATCAACCAAAAAAAAAAAAAAATCTTCATAGTTTTTGGCTAATCAATGAATTGGTGTCGGTCTTCACCAACTTTAACTCTCCGTTCTCTCTATTTCACAATTCACACGTCTCAAACCACTCCTTCATCACAATTAACTTTTCTCCCTAATTAATCAAATTTTGTATCTGTTCTTATCAGTTTAATATCTACTTTCTTGGCCACTATTTTCTCCAAATCACTTCCTTACGTATCAGGAAGATCGACTAATTAATTTACATACCAACGGTTATAGTCACACAGATATTGTTATCTATTATACATAGTGTTTTTTCTTTCTTTTAACGTTGAAAAATCAAAGCAGATATTTCTTTGGCATACTAATATCAATTATAAAACCACCACAACAACAAAATCATGCCCATTCTCTCTCGCCTCTCTTTATATAAACAACATTCCTAAAAGAATTCACCAATCCATATCCATTCTCACCTTCCAAAACTCCTTCTCTCTCTCTTTCTCTCTTTCTCTTCTGTTCTCTTCTCTCTCCGGCTTAGTCCCTGATGGGAGCTCAGGAGAAGCACCGTCGTTTCGAGCCCATATCAAGTTACGACATTAAGGACCGGTCGAACCAAACCGTGGCCGCCGATCTCGACGGGACCTTACTAATCTCTCGCAGCGCATTTCCTTATTATTTCCTCGTGGCCCTCGAAGCAGGGAGCTTACTCCGCGCGTTGATCCTACTCGCGTCCGTACCGTTCGTCTACCTCACGTATCTCTCTGTCTCCGAGACTCTAGCCATCAACGTCTTCATCTTTATAACCTTCGCTGGTCTCAAGATCAAAGACGTTGAGCTCGTGGTCCGTTCCGTCCTCCCGAGGTTCTATGCGGAGGACGTCAGGCCCGACACGTGGCGTATCTTCAACACGTTCGGGAAACGTTACATAGTGACGGCGAGTCCTCGGATCATGGTCGAGCCGTTCGTGAAGACATTCCTAGGAGTCGATAAAGTTCTCGGAACAGAGCTAGAGGTCTCCAAATCGGGTCGGGCAACCGGTTTTGCTAGAAAACCCGGTATCCTCGTCGGTCTGCACAAACGCGACGCCGTTCTGAGAGAGTTTGGTGGTGTTGCGTCTGATTTACCTGACTTGGGGCTTGGCGATAGCAAGACAGACCACGATTTCATGTCCATCTGCAAGGTTATTTCCGCCAATTTCTCTCTTGTTTGTTGTTTGATATGTCATTTTCGTATATTTTTACTACTATCTAACTCATTAAATACGATATATACGACATTATGGTATATAACGTAACTATGTGTCTCTGGAACTTGGACGTACGCGCAACCTTTTTGGTATAATAATTATTGCGTTGTCCTATGGTGTTTACTACCCTTCCTAATAATTTTTGGCCAATCATATTTTAGTCCTTTTGTTTAATGTGTAGTACCACTAGTGACGGTAAAATTAGGTAGCTGACTATAAAAAATTATTTGTAAAAAAAAAGAGGTTATTTTTCTTAGTAATATGTTTTGTAGAAAAGCATACTGTTTTGCGCTAAATAATATGGTATTTTATTTAGAGAAATATCACCCTCAGATTAAATAGTTTTTTTGCAAAAAAAAATGTCATAATCATTTTACTTAATTAACTTTCTTATCTACATAAAGGACCTTTTTAAGAAATTTTTTTTTTTTCTGAAACCTTTCAAGTGAATTTGGAATCTCTATAATAAAATAATAACTTAGGTTCTTCATACACGAACCACCGTTGTTTTCCTTCATGTAAAAGCCATGATCATATTTTGTTTTGTTCTTTTTGACTTCGTAAATTGCTAATCAGTTATCCTAAGTAATTCTATACACACATGTAATCTAGATACATGCTTTTCTAACCATTGATAAATTTGATAGCACACAAACACATGTATCTTTCATGACTACTTTGGTGTCACATCTCCATCTCCTATATAATTAGAAAAAATGAAAAGTGCATGCTACTAAACAACTACGTACAAATCACAACCACTTTTGCGCTTCAATTAATATTAACAACATTTTTGATTACTGACTGCAGGAGGGTTACATGGTGCCACGTACCAAATGCGAACCATTACCAAGAAACAAACTCTTAAGCCCCATAATATTCCACGAGGGCAGATTAGTCCAACGTCCAACGCCGTTAGTTGCTCTGTTAACTCTCCTTTGGCTTCCCGTCGGTTTCCTCCTATCTCTCATCCGCGTCTACACGAATATTCCGTTACCCGAGCGTATCGCCCGTTACAACTACAAGCTCACAGGAATCAAACTAATTGTCAACGGCCACCCTCCTCCGCCGCCGAAACCGGGCCAACCAGGCCATCTCTTGGTCTGCAACCACCGGACCGTACTCGACCCGGTGGTGACAGCTGTCGCGCTCGGCCGGAAAATCAGCTGCGTCACTTACAGCATCAGCAAATTCTCTGAGCTAATCTCTCCAATCAAAGCCGTTGCGTTGACTCGTCAACGAGAGAAAGACGCAGCGAACATCAAGCGTCTCTTGGAGGAAGGCGATCTCGTGATATGTCCCGAAGGAACCACGTGCCGTGAGCCTTTCCTTCTCCGGTTTAGCGCACTCTTCGCTGAGCTCACGGACCGGATCGTCCCCGTGGCGATCAACACGAAACAGAGCATGTTTAATGGTACCACCACACGTGGATACAAGCTTCTTGATCCTTACTTCGCGTTCATGAACCCGATTCCGACGTTCGAGATCACGTTCCTTAAACAGCTTCCGGCCGAGCTGACGTGTAAAGGAGGCAAATCGCCGATTGAGGTGGCGAATTACATCCAGAGGGTTTTGGCAGGAACCTTAGGGTTTGAGTGCACCAATTTCACAAGAAAGGATAAGTACGCAATGCTCGCAGGTACTGACGGTAGGGTTCCGGTGAAGAAGGAGAAGATATGATTATTGATTGGAGAAAAGGAGAAAATGAAGAAATAATACAAAGATTTGAATCTTTTTCATTTGGCTGGTTATTTAAGGGGCAAATAATTGATAAGTTTGTTTCTTTTGTCTTCTGTGCTTTGATAATTGTTTCTTCGCAAGTTTTTTTTTGTAATATTTCCAAGTTTTACTTTTAGTACAATAACGATTTAAGAAGAAACAAAGCTTGGTATGATGTGCTTGGTTGTATATAATATATGTTAATGGTGTAAAACTGTAAATATATTATTTTTCTTATAAAACATTTAGTGGAGATAGGTTTTCTAACTATGACGGTATGTGAGATGACATTTCGTACATAGAAATGTAATATTATGTCATAACCACTAAAGATCCAATGTACTATCATAACCACTGAAGGTCAAATGTACGTCTGAATGTAATATCATAAGTCATAACCACTACAGTTCAAACGAAATTTACTTTCAATATATATATATATATATAGCTAAAATACACGATCATTATCATGTCAGGAATATACAACAATGCAATGAATTCAAAAATTATCTACACATTTTAAATCGATAAAAATAATTTTGTAACATAATAATAGGTTAATCTTTTTATTACGGAGAAATATTTTTTTATTGAAATATCTAAAATTTGATTATGGGTACTGAAGAATATATGTTGAAAATTCGAAACTTCCACAGTTTAGAAAAAAAAGAAAAAAATCTAGTTCATCTGTTTCAACAAAAAAAAAAAGTTGTTTTGACAGATTAAAAATTATTGCACCACATGATTAAACACGGTGAAAAGCCTCGTTACACCTCTGAAAAGTGTTTTCGGATGTTTGTTTCTTTTTTAAAGTTAAGTCAAGACCACGGCGACAGGTTAAAAAATTAGAAAGATCCAAAGCTGTAATTTGGCAGTTGTGTTATACGGAGGACCAGTTATGATTAATGACTATAACTCTCTATTTATGGACCTCTTTGGCTGTTGAGATAGAGTTGTAGTGACTATGAAAAGTCAATCCGACTAGAAATATAAGGGTTCAAAATTATGGTCATGATTGTTGTAACAATCGTGTTTTTGAGTCAAAATTGTGATTCATGTTTTGATGCTAAAACAACAGAATCAAAATTTGGTGTCGAGACCACATAATCTTAAGTTAGATTCTAGTGTTAAGACCACACAACCTAATTTTATATCAAAGCACAAAACCTGGTTTGGTGTACTAATTACATAATCAAAAATTCATACCAAAATTCCGATTTTTAGATTTAGTGCCAAAACGTATTTGTGCTTTTTTTTTAAATGTTAAATTTATTAAAAGAAACTGTTACAATTAAAAAAATAATTTGACTATTGAAACATAAATTTAATAATTATATGATCATTGCAACTTTTTGGATAAAAAAATAACAACATAATTATCTGATCATTGCAACTTTTTTGGATAAAGAAAAATAACAACATACCCCAAATTTTACAATTGTCCGT
This sequence comes from Kernera saxatilis, assembly GCA_900406395.1. Lineage (NCBI taxonomy): Eukaryota > Viridiplantae > Streptophyta > Magnoliopsida > Brassicales > Brassicaceae > Kernera > Kernera saxatilis. The sequence continues at coordinate 12,476 of OVAY01002371.1, read as the reverse complement.
TTTCTAACTTGATATTTTCTTTAATATTAAATTTAAACCAAGCCAAAACTAAAGCTTATGTCGTGTGTACAGTGAGTTTCCGTTGTCTATAGTCTACTACATATCATTTAGTTGACTAATATCTACTATCTAGTAATCTATGTAGTCGACTACCAAGAAAACGCATATCAATTTAAATGACCAATCTAGTTATTAGGTGGATCCTTAGTTCGATATAGGTCATATCAATTTGTATGTTTATGCAAGATCCATCTAGTTAATCAAGGGTTTCATAATAGAGGCTAGCATATTATACTATTAGGTGGCTATATCTATAAATGGAATAATGACTAGAAATCAAGATCTATGTCCAATGTTGGGTCTACTATAGTCATATAATTATGACTCGGCCATTCAATTTACATCACAAGGGAATCTACTTAGGCAGCGTCTTAAATATTTGAACAACCAGTGGGCTTCGAAAACAACCTTTCCTTTATGCGAATATTTATTCCCCCAATTTGTTTTTTTTTGGAAGTTTGCAACCCAATTGGTTCCAATAAGTTTCTGACATATTGGTAAGAGTAAGAATTCGAAAAATGTTATAGAAAAATTAAATTCTCGTAAAAATTAAGTTACAAGATACATAGATTTATATAGAGATAAAAGTAAATATATAAATTTCCTAAATTAAAATAAATAAATACAAGTGTAAATAATATTCTTACAGATAAAACTAAATTTCCTAAATTAAAATATTCACTAATATAATTTGGTATAAATTTTTTTATATCGTCCAGGTTATAATAAAATCCGATTTAAATTTAGATTTTAGATTTGATGTATTTTGATTCGGTTCAGTATTTTTTCCTCCCTAAGCATATTGATGATTGGAAATAATGAGCTAGACGTCTAACATTGGTTCTACTCTGGGCTTAAAGGCCCATTAAGTAAACCTATTTTGATCCATATGACAAAATCATACTCGACTCAACTTAGATCGGCGGTGCGCTCATCGCCGTTCGTTTCACCGGCGCTTCTCTGTGATATTTTCTCACTGTTTCTCCTCGGAAGACCACGAGAGAAGCGGCTGCAGAGATGTCGTATGCGGCGAGGCTCAATCCACTTCCTCCATCGCCGTCTGACTTGAATTTTCTTTTTATCTCGAGTCGGCGACGGAGATCATGCTTGAGGTGTGTATGTTTGAGTTCGAGTGATCCAATCATGTTCGGATTCCATTGGTGAGACTGAGAAATGTTTCGTGAGACCTTTTTTTGTTGTTTTCTCGAGAAACTATTGTGAACTTTGTCTGTCTTTGTTTTTTTTTTTATTGAATTTTGTTTGGCCGTCAAGTATGTATTAACTATAGCTTGGTATGAACTGGCAAAAGTCATGGTCACCTACAAAATTTGTTAGTTTATCTTCAGATTTCTGAATTTTATATAACATGATCAATAAAACCAGCCTTGTGGATTGTTGTGACTAACACTAGTTTAATCAGAGGATGATAAGAATATTTAAGCCGGTCTCTTAAATTTTATAAAAATATATAAGCACGTCTTTGCCTCCATTGGCCTTCTTGTTGAATTTCCGGTTCAATTTTCATAATTTCATTTTGTAGAGCTAAAATAGTTCTTTTTGTTGGTAGCATTGTTAGTCATTGATTTTGTTTCCACATGAGAAGTTGTCTTATGTAGTAATGGCGTCTTTTCTGCGAGTCATTGGTAAGTTGAGATGTATTTCTTCTTTTGTGATCTTGTTTGATAATGGAGGAACACATTCAATCTTTTCATCAAGATGCTACATTGATAATTTCTAGTCAATTATGTTCAACCGTGTTGGTGTAGATCCTAAATGCCCTTAACACCATCCTTACGTTTTATTGGTTTCTGATCATTATGTTTTTTTTTCTCTCATGTATGTCAGTTCTATCATGGGCTTTTACTGTTGCCTGGTTTACCCTGTGGATGTTGATGCTATACTTGACGAACGAGATGAAGCTCAAGTTCACGGACGCAGCTGCAATTGTGAATGTGTTTGCTGGTGTATCAGCTATTGGTCATCTTGGCATGCAATTCCTAGTTGATGCATTTATTGGTCACTTTTGGATGCTCTGCCTCTCTACTTTAGCATTCAGTTTCGTAAGACCTTTAAAAATTCAAAACTTTGGTTTTTTTTTGTAGCATGATTTTGTTCTTTGCTAACTGGATTTTTTGCTCTCTGCTGTTCAGGGTTTCGGGTTCTTGGCAGTATCAGCATCACCAATACTTTCAGGCAGAGGACAAAAGGGGCTGTTCTACGTAGCGCTAACAGTTATATCCGTTGGTATATTTGGACGGTCAATCTCTTTGGGAGCATTTACAGAAGACCAACTAGAAGATGGTGGGAACAAGGGAAATCCAGGCATGCTCACTAGCTTTGTCATTGGAAACGTGGGGAATTTTGTATTCCCGTTACTTGCTGCTATTGCAATTCCTCATATTAGTCCGTGGTTTGTAAGATTCGCAATCCCCGCTGGCTGTGAGGTTTTAGCAATGCTGATTTTTCTGTCCGGTGCTTGTTCATACAAACGGGAAAAGCCAGGTGGGAGCCCTTTGACAACAGTTTTCCGGGTCTTTGCGGCTTCTGCTTCCAAAATGTCTTGTGGATACTCGAACAACTCAACACAGCTCTATGAACAAACCGAGTGTGATCCTGATTTGAAGCCCCACACAAGTAGCTTGAGGTTCGATACATTAACGATCCAGTTCTTGTGATGTTATGTATGTAACTCCTAACTCTTGGTTTTTCATACTCAGGTGCTTGGACAGAGCTGCGATGATAGTCCAAACCGAGCCCTTGGAACAACAGAGGAAAAACAGATGGAGACTTTGTCGGGTGACAGAAGTGGAGCAAACCAAGAGTGTCATACGCACAGTTCCATTGTTCACTACATCTCTCATTTCCGGGATTGTCTTCTCCCTTGGTAACACTTTCTTCCTCGAACAAGCAAACAATTTGGACTCCAAGTTCGGATCTTGGAACCTCCCTCTCCCACTCCTCTTACTCTTTAGTGAGGCTGCAAGGCTAGGATCCCGAGAATTGTGCGTCATGGCTGCAAAACGCAACGCACCAAAACAGACCAAAACGCCATATGGTATACCGGTCTCCATCATCCTATCGGTATTCTGCTGCTCCATTGCTGCACACGTCGAGTCCATGAGGCTAAAAGTGGTTAGAACTCAAGGTTTTCCATATGAAGTCGTCCCCATGAGTGTTTTCTGGCTGCTCCCTCAGTACATTCTACTCGGGTCAATTACAGGAATCTACGAAAACAGCTTTGCGCTTTACCTCGAAGAAACAGTGCCTGAAGAGTTGAGCCAATACATGGTTCTATTTAACGTGGGCGTGTGCGGGGTCGGGATCATGAGCAATATCGCTCTTATTAGTGTGGTGGGCAGAGTAAGCGGAGGCAAATGGTTTCAAGACACAATAAACAAGAGCCGGTTGGATAATTATTACTGGGTGTTGACAGTTTTGAGCATGTTCAATCTCTTGTTGTATTTCTCTGTAACCTATAGGTACACAACGTGTTACAAGAAAGATGGTGCAGCACGAGAAAATGATCGATGAACGATCGCTTTTTGTGTACTTATGGTGTGCTCAAGATTTCATTTGTATGTACTGATAATCCCATGAGCTGTAGAGAAGGTGACTGTGTTAAAAAAAAAAAAACCGGCATGCTATGCTACTCAATCTTGTCTAAACGGCATGATGTGTTAATAGTTTGTATTTTACAAAACAACTATACCTCACCTCTCTTGTTCGTCCCAACCCTCTTGTCTCTTATCCCTAGTAAGAATAAAAACAATACAAAATAGGCAACTAAACTTTTTGGCACACACATTAATAAACCAAGACTAAATAGGACATCATGTAACTTTAAGATTAAACCAATAAACCTTCAATGACGTTTAAGAAACAAAAGAAAGTAGGTTATGACTTAACAGGAGGAAAAGAAAAACAAATCTAACATTATGGAAAAGGAAGAATTCAGTTCAACATAGATTACAAGAATAATTGGGAATCAACGGTCTTCCTTCAAAGTCAAATTTGCAATTATATGGAGATACTTCTCGTATTACTCACCAAAGGCATCAAAATGGAACCCACCAAACATCAATTTAAAGAACAAATTCACCAATAATTTGAAAAGTTCCTAATGTTAGAAAAGTAATTAACATGCATCTATCTTTTTGTTTGTTACACATTAGGTTTCTAATAGCGATATATTAGCCGCTGGAATATGCACAATCTTTAATGATTAATACGAAGTTGTTAAGAATATCACAATAGGGTTTAATACTAAATAAAAACATGGACCAATAGACTATACTGCTAATTAATTTTCAATCGAAAATTCATGATTCTTCACATCAAAAGTCTGATTGGTTGTGTTTACGTTTAAGTGTGTTCATAAAATTTTAATTATTATAACATAAAAACACAAAACAAAAATAAATAATCGTGGTTAAAATCGTTTTCGAAAAATTAACATAATTCATGCTTTTCAATATTAAAAAGTACATTACTCTGATTTAGATGACAAACCGTGAAAATGACTCCTTACTAGGCAATTATTTTACACTTGCCAGGCGCCACAATTTTTACACACGTTTTCTACTTTTATATGTGTATTTCCCGTTAGTGGCTGTTAATTTCATTCCATGCGATGTGTGAATCATAAACCGAGTTATATAAGTCTAATTTGGTGAATGAATGGCTATTTTTTTTATATATTTCCTTAATATAGTAACGTTTTATTTATACTTATATATTTTAAAATTAGTTTAGTAATTCAAAATGTGTTGTCAATCATTATTGAACCCTATTGTGATATGGTTGGGATTTGGAAAGAACAAAAGTAATACTATTAGTATAACAATTAAATGCGAACAATTTTACATTAAAAGAAAAAGAACTATGGAAATGTATTTTTCCCAAGATGAAGATTTAGAATTGCCAACTTGGTGAGGAACAAAAGCATATCAATCATTATGGCCCTTTGTTTATGGTCTTTCTTTAGGCTCACTATAGATTCTCATTCTCTTGTCAACTTCGAACTTCAGACAGTCATTTTAAATAGAGAAAACAATTGGGAAAAATAAAGTAATTGAAAACTAAAACTCTAATTACACAAGAAAAAAAGTTTAGATGTTGCTAAGAGCGAGAAGTCATCATTATCTGCACAAAGCCAGGTTTTGATTACAGATTAGTCACCACAACAAGTCATAAAATATCTTAGATAATTGGAAAACCCATTTTACATACTTTTAGCTTCACTTCGTAGTATATAATTCATTCTAAACTAGTAAGCCCCATTTAAAACTAAATTTTGTTTTCAGCATCCCCTGATTTATTTTAATTGATATTTTAGTTATTTTTACATTTTACGCATCCTATAGATTTAATAATGTATAGTCCCAATCTTCACACTGAGAGACTTCAACTTTAATTAGATTAAAAAAAAAGCAAGGAAAGTTGCAGAATACCCAAATATCTTATAAAGCAAAACAAATATTATTATTATTATTCATTTAAAAATCCTCCAAGAAGGGAAAAAAATTGTAATAAAAGCCTACATGACACAACATAAATTAAGATAAGCAATTTGAGCTCACAAGAGTTCAAAATCACACAAACACGGAAAGCGAAGTTAATCACTCAGTAATTAAAATAACCAAAACCTAATTACTTTGCTGAAAACCTCGTTGAATCAACCACAAAAATATAGGGGAAAAACAATAAATATCTCGAAGAAAAGAGCAGCTATTTTTGTTGTATATGCGGATCAAGAAAAACAAAAGAGTAAAAATTATTAATGATATTTAACTCTCGACTTCTCCGAGATCTTCACCTTGTGCTACATTTGGAGATACGCATTGTACGATTCGAATTGCGATGCGTTTAGAAAACTCTGCTCCTGCAGTTTTGCCATGTAAGGCGTCGAGGACATCCCAAGGAGCGTTTCCTGAAACGCGTTTTGATTGTAAAACGCAGCCGCTGTTTCATCGTATAGCGGTTGACCTTCCCACTCCAACGCCTCCCGCTGGCTTCCTCCTAGTGAAGGCGGTGAGCACGGTGCGTTTGCGGTTGCGGCATCAGGAGTGTCGGGGATATTGACGGTGGTGATATCGTGGATGCTTGATCGGCGTTTGTCTTTGCCGCCGTTGACTTGCCGTATAAAATACTTCTGAGCGTGACTCGCGACTTGCGTCGGCGTCCGTGTGGTCACGAAATTGCGAGCTATATTTCTCCAATCGCCTTTTCCATATTTCTTCAGACCCATCAGAAATTGTCTGCGCATTCATTAAACCGTACCGAAATCAAACCAAATCACAATGAAACCAAACCGACTCTAACAAATAATAGTACCACTAATCACATACATTAATTACAGACATCAACTTCATAGGAAAGAAATTAAATGTACAAATTAAATATACTCCTATTCAATCTACCATTAACTAAAAGGTGATGATTTACTAGTTTCGAACTTTCGGGTAAGCAGTAAATGTAAAACTATAATTAAACTGTGATGATTAAATTCAAAGTTTACTAATTTTGGGTAAGTAATAAATTATACTATAAATTTGGTTTGAAAGATCATATTAGAAATGTAAAACGATTTATTTTTAAAAAAACTTGTAAAAATTCAAAATCATATTATAAAATGTCGCTATAGAATTATTTAAAAAAAAAAAAACTCGGACATTTTTTTGTAAAAATGATGCAGTATAAACATGTATCCACCACGATATAATGGGCGTGTCTCTCTGTCTAACCCAAACGTACGCAATATAGACACGCACTAAAGATGCAAATTGATTTGGTGGATGACTGTATGTCTCAATTAACTATTCAAAAAAAAAAACTATACGAGTTTTTAGATATGCGTATCTTTATACGTATACATAAACACGTTCCCAAGAAAAAGACGTACGTATTTAGAAAGAATTAAAAGTGCAGGGTCCAAACCTAGAGAAGAAAGCATTGACGTTTACAAATGGAAAGTAGAGAGATGATTTTAATTTTACCTGTGTTCTTCTTCTGTCCATGGAACACCTTTCTTCCTCTCGTGGTCAGCCGCTCGTGCGGCGGATCCTCTCTTTCCTCCGGCGGCGGCGAAGTAATATCCGTTCATGTTAAACCCATTGTTTCCGGCGGCTCCGTCGTAGCCTCCCCAATCGAGTGTGAATGAATCGGAGGCGTAACCAGGGATTGGGATAAGACCGGCTTCGATGTCGCTGACGTCTTCCTCGAGCTCTCTGTACTGTTTGATCACATCTCCGATTGTTTTTCCGGGAAGCATGGCGGCGACTTTGACCCATCTGTCGGGAGTATCTTTGTCGTAAAAGGCTAAAGCGTTTTCGAATTTCTTGTTTTCTTCAGCTGTCCATTTGGTTCCTCTGTTCTCTTGGAACAACCAGTTTGATGTCTCTAAGTATGTTGCTGGTGACATAACCTCGATTCCTCTGTTCATCTTTTTCAACGATAGTTGATCGAATTTAAACAAATTTAACCAACGATTGTTGAACGATTTTTTGTTTCTGTGTGTGTGTGTCTCTCTCTCTCTATCAATGGTGGAACTCAAAGGGAGAGAAAAGCTGGGGATTTCGATTAATCAAAACGGCATTTTTCAAATGGAATCTGAGAGAGAAAGAGAGATAAGCATATAAGCTAGAAGAATCTGAGGAAGAGGAATGAGTTAAATAAAGAGAGCTGCTTTTTCCAGACTCTAAGGACAAGAGGAAAAAAAAGATTCGATCTTTGAAGCTTTTGTTGTCTGAACGATAAACCCCTTTTACCAACCAAGTCCTTATTGCCAGATCCGAATCCAACGAGGAAGAAAATTAAGCAAAATTTGGAGGAAGGGTAAGTGAGGCCCAAGAAGGAAAACAGAGGATCTGGAGATTTGGAAGCTCTTCTAAGAAACTGATAAAACCAAACCAAATAGAAAAAAAAGTGATGAAAAAACAAAAACCCAGAAGAGAGATATGGAGAAACTCAGGTGGGTTGAGAAATTGAAGCTGCTAAAAGTGAACAAAATCCAACCTGTTTTCTTCTTCTTCTTTCTCCCAAACTCTCAAGTCGAAAAGGGAGAGAGAGAGAAAGAGAGGGGAGAGAGAGAGAGATGTATATGAAACAGGAATGATCTGAGAGTGAGAGGTGAGTTAAAAAGCTGTTGAGCTGTGATTGTCTCTATGGGTATTTCCCAGACAAAAATTTCTGGGCTTTTAATTAATTTAATTATATATTTCTATTAAGATCTACGAATTTTATTTTTATTTTTATTTTATTTTAATTGCTTGATCGCTTAAAGCGACCAATTGGGTTCCCCTTTTAATTCTAGTTTTTTTTTTTTTAATTGTGACGAATAGTATACCTTTTGTTTTTAATATTTCTTAAATAGTTGAAACTGAATATTTTCCAAAAACATTTTGAATATGGACACAAATAAATACGATGCTCCAGTCATATAAAACAATGTTAGTGTTGAATTTTCTTAGGTAAGTATTCCACATCAACATAGTACAACAACTATTAGTATAATTCAATGGAGGTTAAAAAAGGGTTTCATTTCAAAGTGAGATTAGTTAATATCAAAAACATTCTTTTTAATATTTCTGTTCAGAGTACCTTTTTAATTCAATCAACCAATAGACACTCGACCTTGTATCGTCTGTAGTAGACCTTAACATAAATAGGAAAAGACATGTGTCGTAATTGAATAGGCGAGTCACACATGTTCAGATCTCATTTGTTCTCAAGGAACTTTTATTTATTTGTTTTATGCTTTCGAGGACCGTTGATTGATTTATTTATATTATTTATTTTGTTTTTAATTGATGAAAATCGTAATATGACTCAACAAATGGGAGAGGGTTTTTGCGGCTTAAACGTTGCCTGCTTATAGGCCAAAGACGTTTAGAGATGAGTCAATCACAGACTCAGACAAACGAGGAGCATCTCTCATTGGCTAGCAAGATTTAAGGTCGGTGACAAGGGTACTTTAGTCATTTTACATTGGTGTTGACATTTAACCTTTTGAGCACATGAGTTGTTTGTTTGTATATCGAGATGCTTTTTTTCCCTGGGTAAATGATTTGTTGACAATAAAACGTTTAGTAGTATATCTTTGGACCACTATTTCGATGACCAAAAAATTGGAGAATGTGGTTAAATATTTATTTTTAAATTAGCATGCCAGGAAACACAACTTAACAAATAAAAAAAAAAGATAGGCACACAAATTTAGTCTCATTCTAAAATACGCACAAACTACGTAAATATAACAAAAATCTATATGAGTTGTGTGATCTCTAAAGAAGAAAAACTCCATAAACCAATGTTCGAATTTTGTTGGAGAGATATTTATTTGAATTTCGATAGGAAAATGTGTGGGCTTTGGTCTAAAACTATTCAATTAACCAAATCGGAAAAAAGTGTACACCAACTGACATAAAAAAAAAACTAAATCATTCATCTAACCGGTGTTAATTTTTGCTGTAACATGTAATGATTTGGATCCTATGTAGAGCTTCACTTTGGTTGTTCCAATAGATGTCATTAATGGACCAAATAACGTCGTTTTTTTAGTGGAGTAACAACAATCAAATAACATTGCTGTACATTTTCATTTGAAGTGTTTTACATATTTTTGAAATGATTGTTTATAGTTGGTATTGACGTGTGAACTGGAAAATTAGGTAAATTTGGGTCGATGTCATTTTCAGTTTGTTTTTGCTAGTTGGTGTTTTGGATTTGGGTAGTTTATTTAGTTTGTGTAGGAATTAAAAGAACGACTAAATTTGTGTACGTATTTTCACATGTGGACATAGTGTGCTGGAATAAACTGTTTACCTGCTAAAAAAAAACTCATAATGATAATGTAGTGGTGTCAGTACTTACTCATCTCCAAGAGATACTTCATATTTGATATATGAGAAATTTCAAATTTAAAATATGGGGTGTTTCTAATGTTTTTAAAATCGACCCGGACATCGAACCGGATTACTTTCCGAGTCATTGGGTTCTTGGATCAACCGCGGGTGAACCACGGGTCAATAAATTAATAATAATTTAACAAATACAACTCATTGTATCACCAAATTAAGTCTAAATTTTATGACAATGATATAAATAATCACTATATATAAAGCAAAATATACAATATATGAAAACTACAAAAATTCACTATAAACTATCAAAATATTTTTTAGAAAAAACAAAAGAAAATTTAAAATAACAAAGAGATAAGTACGATGTCAAAAACTCACCAAAAATGCTTATTTAAGTCATGATTTGGAGAAGACGAGTCAAAAACTCAAAGTACAAAACGTGAAAACCATATATTTTAGTTTTAAAAAGCTAAATCAAATATTCTTTATGGAATAAAAGTTTTCTAAAATCAAAATTTTAAGATATATTATATGATTATCTAGAACCAGTGGTTACCGGGTCATCGGATTACGGATTAGTAGCAGTTTTTTCTGGGTTTTATCGGGTTTTTAAACTGTCAATTTTATAACTAGACTCGAACCGGATTGTATAGCGGGTCACCGGTTTTACCGGTTCGACCGCGGGTTCGGATCGGGCGTGAAAACATTGGGTGTTTCTCTCCAAGAGTGATACTTCAAAAAAAACTTTAAAAAACTTATATTTTGTATTATAGTCTTCACTGTTTAACATAATTAGTTAAAATAATTAAATTTTATAAATAGCTACAAAACATACATTAAAAAAATTACAAGCAATATTAATTAATAAAACATAATATTACAATATAAAACACACAAACAAAATCATAAATTACAAATAACATACCAAATTACTCATTAAAACTATTTCCATAATACTTTTATATATGATCAATCAATGCATTTCGAAGTGATAAATTAAAATTGTTATTTTAAAATTTTATATGTAAAAATTAAAATTATAAAGATATATATGAAATAATTATGAGACATAAAGTTATAGGATTAAAATGATAAACAAACAAACTTAATAATATTATTTATAAGATATAATAAATTGTAGGGACTAAAATACAAAAGAAAAAATGATACTTCAAATTTGAAGTATTGAATAGTGATACTTCAAATATGAAGTATGAAGTATCACTATTCAATACTTCAAATTTTGAAGTTTTAAAGTATCTGTTGGAGTGCAAAAAATTTCAAATTTGAAATTTTGAAGTATTTCTTGGAAATACTTTTAGTCGAGATCGAAAATCTATTTCTGGATGCATTTAATTTTAGTCATTACAAAATTTATATAATGGTTATTCTTTTGAAGATTACTGTGTTTTGGTTTGAAATCTTTTGGTTTAAAAAAACAATTGCATAAGAGATGGCAAAGAAGAAGCATTTAGGCTCTATTATTTGCTAGACTAACCTTGGAGAACTATCAATGAAGATATTTTATTATACAATGATAATACCTTGTTTAATTTCTTAACCACAACAATTTTTTAACACCAAAGACGTAATTAATACTACTAAACAGAATAGTAAATGTTTTAGTGTCATAATTGCGTGTCTAAAGATAACAAGCTCGTAATAATGGAGTTTAGCGAGTGATCGAGCCTTAATTAATTAACGTAGGAAATATAGTCATGATGATATTCTAACCAACATCTAAAATTCCAAATAATGGTATATTAATGAAGGTTTCTGACGATAAAAATATCTCAATTTACTAGAAGATTATCTTAAGAAATTAGAGTTCCCTTATAAAAACTTTATTTCAATGTGAAATATTAGTTTCGCAAGAATTTGAATTTAAATATGTTTTTTATTATGATTTTGGATGTCATATATACATATATATATATATATATATTGTTTTTTTTTGTAGACGTCTATCCACTATGTAGCATACAAGATTATAAATATAAAACATAGATTATATGAATTTTTAAAACAGAAAAAAAAATTATAAGTTTAAAATTTATCGCTAGGTCAGTTTCCTATAGCTTTAATAGTTCTATTTATTTATAGTTTATAAGACTTATGCATTCGAAACACTTAGGAAATGGCGATCATATACAAAACGTAAATTAGTACTATATATATATATACTACTAATTTATCCTTCGACTGTAACTCAGTCTCGTATCATGGGACAACACTTACTTTTCTGTGCACTAATCAATTTCTTAAAACAAATAACAGTCATGATTTATATATAAATGGGTTAGGTAGGTTATGTGATCACGCCATAACAGACACAATAATTCTTAAAAATGAGT
>OVAY01002370.1:5585-18365 GCA_900406395.1 Kernera saxatilis | reverse complement strand
GGGAAAACGTGATTTTGCGGTTTTGGCGAAAAACGTGATTTTGCGGTTTTTACGGGGAAAAATGATTTTGCGGTTTTGGCGGAAAAACGTGATTTTGCGGTTTTTGCGGAAAAATATAGTTTGACGGTTTCGGAGGAATAATATGGTTTTACGGTTTTGACAGAAAACGCGATTTTGCTCTTTTTAGCTGAAAAAAACGATTTTGCGATCTTGGCAAAAAAATATAATTTATTTTTTTGTGGTAAAATATAATTTTTGTGGGAAAATAAGATTTAAAATCCTAGATGAAATTTTGGATGTAGAGTTTTGAAATAGTAAAGAAGGGTAATTTAGTCATTTATGAATTAATGAATGGCAAATTTGAAAATGGACTTCTTGTTGTGGTATTTTTGAAAATAGACTCCTTGTTTGTGGTACTTTTGAGAATCCCCAAAAAAGAATAAGAACTCATAATTTATACCAGGCATTGGCATGTTGGAAAATCTATGCAATAAGTTCGTTCATCTTGGTCATTACCATCATTAACTAAAACAAAGAAAAAATCGCTTCCAACTACACCAAAATTTCAAAAAAAAACCTATTGCATCCACAGGGTACAGCAATTATATTTAAATTCACTTGTTTCAGACACATGTCTTTATTTTTAGAGCGAACATTAAAAATAAAATATGGAAATGATCTCATTTGTGGAAATTACTATTGAGACAGAACACCTTTTTTCCTCGAAGATGATTTTCCCTTCATTGCAAGTGAAGCGAGGTGGCAAATATCTAAAACAAAGGCGAGTATTAAAAAGGATGAGTCCGTGTCCGGGTCTTGCTAGTAGTAAACTAAGGTGAGTGAAGCGTAATATAGAAAGGGGAAAAACATTTTAAAAAATCTCTATTTTACAATCTCAAACTATACTTTATGCATGCACTAAAAGATGCTTAATTGGATGGACTCATCAGTTCAGCAAGTAAGGCGAGTTTATGATGATCTTTCCCGCTTTATCAACTAGTGGGTTTTAGTTTGACTGGATTGTGAGTTTATCAGTTGGCCCAGCCGGTCCAATCAGGGTCTTAAAACCTTTTAAATTTGTTTACTTAATTCTGATGGCTTAACTAATGAACTTAGTGGTGCTCTTCTTTGTATTCTAGAACGAATGTTTTCATGCGATGTGAGTCACATACCCAAACGGAACTCACCAACACATTGTTTGGGGATCTCATGGTATCTATACCTCTAGAAGTTTTAAGGTTTTGTATGCATTGTATTGGTAGCTATTGATGTGAGTTGTTAGAAAAAAAAACGGCATGCTTGTTTACAAAATTTACAATCCATATAGTTTGATTTCAAATGGAAAACAAAAAACAAATCCTTTAACCTCTTCTAAAACGAGACGTAAACAACCAGTTTTTTTTTTTTCGCTACTCTAATATAGAGGATGACATTGGAATCCTTGTAAGTTCTATATCACCAAAACTTGGATTCAATCAAGATTCCGTTAAATAGCAGTCATTTGGGTCCACAACGACAACAACAAAAAAAAAAAAGATATAGAGGAAAGCATGAATGTAGCCACGTAATATATTCAAATTATCAACTTATGAGTGGATACCACAAGATTACTTAACTTCAAATTATCGGCGAACTTTACGGACAAAAAAAGAATAAACAAAAGAAAAAGATGATGTCGCATGTAAGAGTTGCCTACTTTGCCCTTCAAAATAATAAGTTTTGGGAGGCATGTGCTGTGATTACTCAAATCTTCATTGTCGTTATCAAATTTATCTTTCCGATCATAACTTGTTGGTGGAGTGAAGGTGAAGATTCGATGAGCGGGCCTCTCTCCTTGATTGATTCTCACTTATTTCCATCAATTTTTTATTAAAAAAAAATGTAATTCACTTTTATATTTGATTTATGTGTTTGAATAGGGGTATAAATATTGAGTATCTCACAAGTAAATATAATAGTAATTATTATTATTATTGCACATCTCTCTTTCTAACTTGTGCGTGACAGCCAACAGAGTACTTTGTGGGTGTTAGTATTTGTTAAGCTCTGACTTTCCATATCGATGAAAGGCGCTGAGACGTTTACACAAAAACTTAGTTGAAAGATACGAGTGTTCGTTGGTGATCATTGCTAAAGTGAGAAAGATGTTCTATATACGCTTTACTTGCCGGACACATTAACTAAAGTTTTCAAGTGAACATGCTTAAGCCGTACTATGAAGAAAACTAAATTTGTCGATTGTTGACTCGAGTACCATCCATTGTGACAAGTCTTACGAAATGGAGATAGAATGAGAAAACGGGACATCAAGCCCTATATTCTCATTAATTAGAATGGATTACCTTAGTCATAGGCAATATGAGAATTTGTGGAAGCTCCGAGAAGAACCCAAGACACACACACACACACAATATAAGGTCATTATCAAATTTATTGAGAATCAGTTAATTAAATCCTAATTTAGTTTAGCCGATCCGGATTGTTAAGAAGTGTTTCATTAAATCGTATCTTCCTCATTTACTTAGTTTGATAGCCGTATTCACGTATATATTTTTACAGATTTTGCAAGTAATTAGCATGTAATTTAGGATTTCTTTGTGTTGTAAATCGCTATGTAGAACGATGGGAAAAATAATCATCACAAATATTTTCAGAACATTTTCTAAATATTTGATTTGAGCAACATAACTTTCACTTTCTCTTTTTATATATTCATTTTGTTTCATTTCTCTACAAGGATCAAGTGTGATTTGAAACAAGGGTGATTTAACAACCACAAGAAATCGAAGAATGCTAAGGTAGCATGACTAGTTCGCGACGTCTATGACATTTCGTTATTGTCAACAAAAAAAAATTATATTTACTACTATTTAGTATTTACTAGACTTCCAGTGTCGACAATTGACATTATTGTTATTTTACTTTAAAAATTGAGTACCCATGTTTTCAAAATAAAAAATAAAAAATCAACCGTATAATTTGATTACGTTGTCCAAAGACTAGCATGCTCAACTGTCAAAACAACCTAACAGATGAAAAGGAATCCCGTAAAACCTGCAAATCACGAGGCATTACATGTCCCACTTCACTTTCTCTTACATCTCTCCAATGCTTTCCACATTAACCTATCATTACCATTTCCTATTAACTAAGGACTTTATGAGTATATATTCATATCTAAATCCCCTCCCGTGATTGGTGCATTAACAAGTGGAAACGAATATGGTGAAAAAAAAAAAAAAACTGTTTTTCATATCATTTTCACCACACCAATCTTGAAGAAAACAAGCTGAAATTAGTTTCCTTTAAGATTTAAACAAAAACTAGTCAACAGTAAAATAGGAGAAGAAATTCCTATAGCAAATGAGCTTAAATTTGAGAGAAATAAAACCATATATTAAAAACAATTGCATAACTGTAAAATTATAACTCAAGGAGTATTATCTTTAACGGAATCATTCGACTAATTACATGGCTTATCCCTACAGTTTTATTACCTAATTTTACTATTTACTTTCTCATCATCTCATTCTAATTTTGTTTTGGTTTGCCATTTACGTTTTTCGAATACTCGATTACTTGACATGTTCTGTCGTTTTATCTTGGCTTTCCTTTGATATCTTACCTAACATGTTGCTATAGTATATCTGTATATGGTTGGAGAGTTAGTTCTCTGAATAATAAAGGCTTTGTTCAGGTATAACGGTTCTGATACGGACACTTTCTAATGTTTGATCTAAAACCTTAAGATGCAAAGTCTAATGTAATGCAAAAGTAAGAAAGCATGAGATATAAAAAAAAATATGCAATCTATAGGCAAATTCTATGCCGTGTTTTGTTTTTGCATCGTTATAATTGGTTATGATTTACATCACATCTCAAATTTTTGCTAAATTCTTTTTGAGTGAAAACTGCTATAAATTGATACTTATTTTTTACGTCCTATAAATTGAGTTTTTTTATTTGAATTTTCTCGATTTGTAATCAACTCATGGCTGGTTCTGATCGTGTGTGTCGTAGATGCTTTTACATTGGGTTCAGGACCCAAATTTTAAAAATTTATACTAAATTGAGGATCTATAATTAATATTAAAAATTTTACACCGAGTCGAAAACCCAAATTTTTTTAATATTACACCAGATCTCTCTAACAATTGAATCGAGCCTGAATTAACTATAATAGTTACTAAGTGCGTAATTAGTTGGAATGTAGCTGTAGAATTTTTTATGCAGATTTTTTGCTGTAAGTGTGTTGTCTGTAACTGTATATATTTTTGATGCTATAGAATTTATGTTGTAGATGTATTGGCGGTAGCTATAAATCTTTTTTTTTTTAAGTTGTAAATTGGATTTTCAACTTCTTGGATCTATATTGTTTTTATTCGGCTAAACAGACCAAGTGGAACTTATTTGAAAAGTAAAACATTTCGACCTAATTAGATTGGAGGCTTTTGTTTAATGTCAACAAATTAGCTAACTGAAGATTTTAATTGCAACGGGTGTAAGCATTCTATTGGTCCATCCTAGACATTATTATATATGTTCTTTTACTAAAGAAGAAATAAAAGAGTGGGACCTAAACCGAAAATTCCAATTAGAAATAGGAGTGGAGGTCCTTTTATCTTTTATATAAACCCCCAAAGTTTCATCTTCTCTCTATTCCCACTCAAAACTTCTTTCCTCTGTATTCGCTTCCCTGAGTTCCCTCTTCTCTCACCAGAATCCGAGAGAGAGGAGAAAGAGAGTGAGTCGAGAAGAAAAGAAAAAGAAAATGCAGACGAAGAAGCTCTATTTCTCCATTGTCTCCTTTCTTCTCTACGCTCCATTGATCTTATCTTCACCAGTTCCAGACCCGGAAGCTATTGTCGAAGAAGTTCACAAGTACAAACCTCTTTTTCCCTTCATATTCTCACCCACATTACTTGAAAACCAACTTCTCTTTTAATTTTTGCTTTTTCATATCTCCTAAAGAAAGAAAAAACCCAATTTTTCAGCTTACTATTACAAAATGCTCATCTTGTTCAAAAGAGAAATAACTAAAATTGCAAATGGGACCAGAAAAAAAAAACAAACTTTATCAAATCTCTCTGCTTTTTTTTCGTATATTTAAGAAAGAAAAAAATGTAAGAAAAGTCTCTGATTTCGTTGGTTGTGCACTGTGCAGGAGCATTAATGCGTCGGTTGCAGGAAGAAGGAAGTTGGGTTACCTCTCATGTGCAACAGGTAACCCAATCGACGACTGTTGGCGATGCGACCCACACTGGGAGAAAAACCGACAACGTCTCGCCGACTGCGGAATCGGGTTCGGCAAAAACGCAATCGGCGGCCGAGACGGTCGGATCTACGTGGTGACTGACTCAGGGGACGACAACCCAGTGAGCCCCAAACCCGGAACCTTAAGACACGCCGTGATCCAAGACGAGCCGCTCTGGATCATTTTCCAACGAGACATGACGATTCAGCTTAAAGAAGAGCTGATCATGAACTCTTTCAAGACCATCGATGGTCGCGGAGCCTCCGTACACATCGCTGGTGGGCCTTGTATTACGATCCAGTACGTGACCAACATCATCATCCATGGCATTCATATCCACGACTGCAAGCAAGGTGGGAACGCTATGGTGCGGAGCTCCCCACGGCACTACGGTTGGAGAACGATATCGGACGGTGACGGTGTCTCCATCTTTGGAGGAAGTCATGTTTGGGTTGACCATTGCTCGCTTTCGAACTGCCAAGACGGCCTTATTGATGCTATAATGGGCTCGACGGCGATTACTCTGTCTAACAATCACATGACGCATCATGATAAGGTCATGTTGCTTGGTCATAGTGATACTTACACTCGTGACAAGAATATGCAAATCACCATTGCTTTCAACCATTTTGGTGAAGGCCTTGTCCAAAGAATGCCCAGGTAAAAAATTTAATTGATTTTTTTTTTTGTTGGTAGAATTTTTGAGTGGATTAATGTGATTTGTGAGTTGGCTCAATATTGGGACCATTGTGGATGTGTAGGTGTAGACATGGATACTTCCATGTGGTGAACAATGACTATACACATTGGGAGATGTATGCAATTGGAGGAAGTGCTAATCCTACAATCAATAGTCAAGGGAACAGATTTTTGGCCCCGAATATCAGATTTAGCAAAGAGGTGACTAAGCACGAGGACGCGCCTGAGAGCGAGTGGAAGAGCTGGAACTGGAGATCCTCTGGAGATTTGTTGTTAAACGGTGCGTTTTTTACGCCGTCCGGTGGTGCTGCCTCGTCCAGCTATGCTAAGGCCTCGAGCCTTGGTGCTCGACCGTCTTCTCTCGTTGGACCATTGACGTTGGGTTCTGGTGCACTGAATTGCCGTAAGGATTCCCGTTGCTGATTGTGGCCTTTTGTGGTCACTTAAGTTCTTACCCAATTAAAAATTATATAGAAAAGGCAATTAAAGCCACTAATCAAGGGGTTAAGTAATACTTTCTTTACCCCTTGATTTACTCTCTCCTTTATTTTTATCTTTTTTGGGTTAAGATTAAGGAGAATACAACCTCTGGCTTGCTGCTCTTAGGACCCTTCTAAGGATTCTCTGTTTTAAGGAATCTTTCGTTAGGTTAAGTGTAGAAACCAAGTGCAGATGTGTTGATCTTGATATTAATATAAATATAATTTATAATTTATGTCTTCTCTCTTTTACTTTTCTTATTTTTGATGTCTGTTAGAGATAAACACAAGCAGCCTTGCAAACAAACAAAAATAGCCATCGCAAAATAATATGAAGTTTAAATTTGCGTACCCATGATGGCGAAGTTAGTTAGTATAGTTACAATGGCCATGCTTTGGTTTTCCAAATAAATTACTATTTTTGGAATGTACTGTAAAATGTGCAACTTTTTTAGTCAAAGCTGTGCGAGCCAGTCAATGTTTGACCAATACCTGAGGCCGATGCATCGATTGTGGTAAAATAAAAAAATTGACCCTTAAAAATAGGAAAAAAAATCAGGCATGACCATGCGAGAACAGAAAAGTGGAGATTGATGCGTTGGAATAGTAAAAGGGAAATAATATTTGAAAAGGAAGAAAATTGAAGAAAAATATTTTCCAGAGCAGCAGCCCTACTTTTGATGGCCTGGTCTCATATTCGTGTTGACTACTGTCCACTGATTCTGGATATATTTTAAATTTTGAAATTATAACAACTATAATAACTAACCAATATAATACACCTTTCTACTTGTTGGCCATGTGCGTGCGATACAACTATAAATAATACATTGAGAAACGAAAAGAATTAAAAATATATTATAGTTACTGGTCGCAACGAGTGATGTGATGTAGTTGGTGTGATTATTGTGTGGCCAGTCTCTAAACGGCGAGTCAGTAAATAATAAAATTATTATGCGAATAAAAAGTTACAAAGATAGTTTCATTTTTTAGTCATCTATAACATCAAACTAGTTAGAGAAATTATTACATTATTGTTTTTCTTATCTTCATTCGAAAAACAAATGAAGGTATGGTCTCCTATCGAGCGAGAAGGTTTTAATGATCATGCTGTGAATTGAGTTTGTGAGGTCACGTGGGCTCGGTTAATTCAGTTGTAAAGGTATCTGAGTCTTCTGCTTTTTTTTTTCTCTCTTTTCTCGTAGTTTACAAGTCGAATGTTCCTAAAAGAGTTATAGAGATTATAATGAGGTTATCAATTCGAAGCATGGTTAAAACTTAACAAATAGTTATTAGAGCTCAAAGCGCGACTTGATCGATTCTGGTAAAAAAATTCACTTTCCCTTTCCATATTCAACTATGATCATCACTGAGTGATCTAACTCCAAGGCGAATGCTAGTATCAAACCTGAACCTTCCCTAAACCACGAGAAACAATGACGTTAGGCCACTTAAGATATAGAAAAAGTGGAGCATTGCATTCAAGGAGTCTAAAAGTAAGAAAGTAACAACTATGTGTGCAAAAGTAGAATATGAGCGGTTAATATAATACGACTATAAACAATCTCTAAGGAAATCGAATTAAAATGTCTAAATATAAATGTCAAAGAGCCGATGAGATATGCGGCCAAACACTTGATTAGGGTCTTTAGCTGCGAAAGTCTAATTTGGGATATATTGTTATATGAATAATTCTCAAAAATACCATATTTTTAAGTTTTGTTTTAAAAATACTATAACAAAATTTGTTTTTCAAAAATATCACCATTAGTTTTAGTTTCAAAAAATACCACAAAATTTGAAATTAACCTTTAAACTTTTAAAACTAAACTCTAACCTCTAAAAACTAAACACTAAACTCAAATTAGTGAACCCAAACAAAAAAATTAAATTCTAAAACTTTAAAAATTGGTTTGAGTTTTGTGGTATTTTTGGAAAACAAATGTATAGTTGTGGTATTTTTAAAAAAAAATAAAATTGTTGTGGTATTTTTGGAAAGAAAACTTTTAAAAATGGTATTTTAAATAATTACTCTTGTTTTATATTTGGAACATAGGTACAAGTGTTTGAGGAATTTCATGTTTGAGAAATTTCATGTTTTAATGCTTATAAACATGAATGGATTTACCATTTACCTCAAGGGTGAAGCTATTCTTATCTTTTTCTTTTCTTTTCTTTTACCATTTGATGTGAACAACAGTCAGGTTTTTTTTTTTCGATTTTCTCATTTCCATTGCCTCGGGTTGTCATTTTCTCACCATTACGTATTAGATTCAATCATTAAGAGTTGGATTTGCACTAAATTTTGAGAATTCCTAACTTGAATTTATTTTCCCCTTGCTATCGAGTTGTTTACGGTGATTAGATGTTTGCCATGACTCTTTAAAAACTTAGGATTTGTCTTTGTGTTGCGCAGAGCAGAGTACAGGCCGGAACATGATATCTCGGAAAGGATTTAGAGAGAAAAACGTTTGACTTAAACCAAAACAATGTGCCTACGTTTCTAGTATGGAGCTTTCTCATTGGTTTTCAGTAAAAGGTGTTGCCACGTGTCCTCTTCTCATGTGCTGATGTGTCACTCAGCCGGAAAGAATGATGATTAGATTTTACTTAACTAATTTTAATACTAACTAAAATGTAAATTTTTGTTATTTTTGGACCAAGCCCCACAACGTTATACATTACCAATTATTAATAGTATACATTTTATATATGTAATTGGTTTATGCGGATGACTAAGATATTTATCCGAACCAAATCCAAATCCGACTGAATTCTTTATCCGAGTTATTACTTAGAATACCCAAAATAAAATCCTTTTTTTTTTTTGGTTGGGTTTGGATTTACCGTTTTAAACCCCCTTACATATAATTATGGTATTTTGACAAAAAAAAAAGGAAGAACATATAACTATGGTATAAATAAAGGCAATTCTCAAAAATACCACATTTTTAAGTTTGTGTTCCAAAAATATCACAACAAGTTTATTTTTCTAAAAATATCATTCTTAGTTTTAAATTTCAAAAATAACACAAAACTTAAACTTAATCTTAAACCCTCAAAACTAAACCTTAAATTTTCAAAACTAAACTCTAACCCCTCAAAACTATACCCTAAACCTAAATTAGTGAACCCAAACCAAAAAAACTAAATTCTAAACTCTTAAAAATTAGTTTTAGTTTGTGATATTTTTAGAAACAATAAACTAATGGTGGTTGTTGTTGTGGTATTTTTGGAACACAAATTTAAAAATGTGTTATTTTATGAAATTACTCTATAAATAATTAAAAACATTAAACACCGGCCAACCAAAAAGTTTATTTATTTTGTGTTGCGTTCTCTCTCATCGCCGGCCCTCGAATTCCATCGTCAAGCGAAACAAGCTTTTCGATCTACCTCGTCTGCTCTGACGTCGTCGTAAGTTTTTTCTTTTGCTTGGTCCGAAACTGATATCTTCCTGAATTACCTACCCCTCTCGTTGGATTGAAAGGATCGATCATCTAGTTTTTAAGATTCGAACCCTTGGATTCTTTGATTGCAAAAGGAGGAACTTGTGAGCATAATTCAGTGTGTTAGCGTGTAGAGATTAGAAGTCGTAATTTTTATTTGGTTATGGAGTGTAGAGATTCGATCAGCAGTTTGCCAGACGAGATTCTTGGCAAAATCCTGTCTTTACTTCCGACAAAAGTGGCTGCTTCCACATCGGTTCTGTCAAAGAGGTGGAGGAATCTGCTGGGTTTTGTAGACACCGTTTGGTTCGATGAGTCGATGGTTGTGTATGCCAACGAAGAAGAAGAAGCAAGAGGTTTACGTGGTTTCTGTGATTTCGTAGACAGGACATTTGCTCTATTAAGCAATTCTCCCATCAAGAAATTCTCATGCTCTTTGTGTGCTATACATGGAGATGAATTCGATCGAGTGAACTCTTGTGTCAACCGTTGGATTTGGACTGCTATGGAACGCGGTTTATTGGAAATACACTTCCACGCCAACCCGCGGTCTACTTTTGGGTTAGAAACTAAGTTGTTAACGAGTAACACACTGGTTAAGCTCACACTATCCGGTCAATGTATTCTTGAAGTCGAGCGTGTGTTTTTCCCCAAATCACTCTCTCTCTTATCAGTTGTGTTTGAATATGACAACTATTGTCGGCTCCTATGGGGCAGCCCAGCGCTGGAAGAGTTACACATACGTGATGGTGATTATCCGCTGGAGCCGCTATGTTGCGGTAGGGACGTCAAAAGTGCATCCATCAAGCGACTTGTGGTTTTTACCAATCAACCCGAGTTTAAAGCAGCTCACGATCTAATTTTTATTGAAGCACCAAGTCTTGTCTACCTTGACTATTCTAGTTATGTCTCAGAAGAGTATCAGTTTGTTGATTTGGATTTGCTTGTCGAAGCCAGGCTGAATATCATGTTATGGGTGTCAACTAACGATTATGATGATGATGATGATGGTGATGATGATGATGATGATGATGCCGGTGGTTATCATGAGGATGACGATGGTTTTTGTGGTTATTATTCTGTTGATAAAGATAAACCAAAGGCTACATTTGGTGATGTTACAGGTCTAGTTGCGGGTATAAGCAACGTTACGACCCTTCACTTGTCTCCTGATTCCCTTGAGGTCAGTTTTTGCTTACTTGCTCTTCTTGTAGTGATTCTGGAGATCTCTCACTTATATATGTATGGTTTATTGGGTTGTGTTTTCATAATAGGCGTTTCATTTCTGTTGTAAATCCATGCCGGTGTTCAACAACCTCCTTATTTTATCTATTGAGAGTAACAAGGAAAAAGGTTGGCATGTAATGCCACTTCTGCTCAAGAGTTGTCCAAATCTAGAGACTTTAGTCATGAAGGTAATTTATTATCAAGAGAATCTTTTCTATTTGTTGTTTGTTGCCATACATGTCACAAATTTGGTGGTTCTCTTGTTTACAGGGTCTTGTGCACAGAGTAACAAATACATGCGGAGATGCATGCGCTTGCATCCCTAAGAAGAAGAAGACGAAGAAGGTGAAGGTGAAGGAGGAGGAATTATGTTGTTTATGGACATGTCAAGTGAAGGTGCTAGAGATTTCAGAGTATGGAGGTTCTTTTCAAGAGCTGAAACAGATGAGACATTTCTTGAGCAAGTTGGAATGTCTTGAAACTGTGAGAGTTGGTGTTGACGCGGAGAGTAAGTTCTTGCGAGCTAATATAGAGGCTCTCCCCAGACTTTCATCAAAGTGCAACATCAAATTCATCTGATTTATTATGGTGAGTAATGATGATTGATGGGAAATGAAGTACCATCAAATTGAATTGGGGGGCGGGGGAAAGCAATCATCAAAGAACCAACCATTTATATCTGCATTTACATATTACATTCCTTCTATTATTCATTCTTTTTTTTTTTTGTGGTTTTAATTCCACCTTTCTCAGTCTGTTTAGTGATTTTTATTTAGAGAATGAGGTCCAACTACTTTGGTAGTTGAGAAGGGTCTAAGAGGTTCATAAAAAAAAAAAGGACAAAAACAAAGAAATTGTCAAAGAATGGTGTGACCAATTACTAATGTCCCCATGCATAATTGGAGCAAACCAAGCGTCTGCTGGGCCAAGCAAGACAGAAAACTGGAGCTCCCGTATCAGAGAATTATTTCTTCAGTTTCTTGATACTTTACATAGCAGATCAGGTTTGTGAATCTGGTGTTGATAAAAGCGGTTTCTTTTCGCAGTATGGATTGAACCGGAGTCTGGCGGTGAAAGGCTGATGAAGCCAAATACACATGATTCTGAAACTGCATGCGTCCATATGGTCTCTGTGAAGCTCCTTTTCTCTTTCTCTATGCCTTTTGCTCTCTGTAACTTCTCTGATTGTGCACACATATTTAACTCGAAAACGGTGCTGCCATATTGTGTGTCACACGAACCGCATAAGCATCTCTATATGTGTGTTTGCTTGTAGAATCCCTTCTTCTCCTAAGTCCACTATACAGTTTTTACCGACTTTTTTTGCTGGTTTTTATTCCATTTATATAACAATCAAAGTGAAAAATCTAAAAAACTATTTGAATTGGGAATCCGCAAAGGATGTAAATGTACATAATGGTTCAACTATTTCATAAATTATATCATCTATGATTGTATATCTGTTTCATGAATGCAAAACATTTACCTTACTAATAAATTATATGAATGCATATATATACACATTGTTTCATCGAGTAAGATCGAAGACTGCCCCTTGCTACAACATCACTTCAATTTCAATCCCCTGCAAAAATTGGGTGTCTTTTCTCTTCAAAATCTTTTTTTTTTTTCAAATACATCAGGAATAATTTTTTTTTTTTTTTTTTTTTTT
>OVAY01002369.1:0-10646 GCA_900406395.1 Kernera saxatilis | reverse complement strand
TTTTTTTTTTTTTTTTTTGGTTAAAAAGAGGTGCAACTGTTTTCCATGATTTATTATTTGTTCTTAATTTTTTTTGGTTGATCTAACAAGAATGCCCCCAATAGTTGTAGAGTCGATGATTCCAATGGCTCATGGAAAAACAATTTAGATTACGTTGAAATGCTTTTATATATAGGAATGAATCTAAAACGTGCTACGGTCAAATATTTAGCGTCGCGGAAATATTATTTTAAAAAAGGAAAAAAGTTTGTTTTGGAGTCTTTTCAAATAGTTGACTAAGATCTCATTGGCTCGCGTGTCTCTAGAGAGCGCGTGGGTAACGTGTCATGACTCACGTGTTCGTCTATGGGTCCAGCCTCGCATATTATTTATTCCTACTAATCAAGATTTAGGAGGTAATACTACCGTAATAGTAATACTGTGTGAATTTTTTTTGTAACATAGGTCAAGAAATTTGAAAAGTAATTATTATATGTTTTCATATTTAAACACTTCTGTCCTCGACGGGGGAAAAAACACTTATGTCCTTACTAAAATTAAAAATTTACCTATTTATTAAATTAATACTAAATTATTGCAGCCAAAATTATATGAAATGAAATGAATTTTGTTAATGGTATGATACGAAATGAAATAAATTACGTGAGATTACAGTGAACAATTGTAAACAGAAAAAAAAAGTCCGTGCATGATTTGAAAAAATAATGAATTAAAACAAAATATCATGTTATTTAGAAAAAGATATAGCAATTATATTTGGTATATTAGAGTACTATTTAATAAAATAACATGATTATGCGGAATATAATTTTTTTTTTTTCAAAACACAACATAAAAAATCTGAATACTTTTTAATTATGATTTTACCCAAAAAAATTATGTATCATTAGCTTATTTACCCTTAATTCTGTTTCTATTCGGGTTTTTTTTTATTTTATTTTTAATGCCCAGGGCATATTCCACCTAAAATTTGACTTCCCTTACGTGTATATGTGTAATGTGAACAAGACGGAGACCCCGTCTAATAATTTTTTAATCTCTCTACTCTGCCGAGTTACGATCTTATATTATATTATATAGTTTGATAACCCAAATGGAAAACGTGAAAGGAATTGAATAATGCATATTTATATAACAAGCACACGTAAGTCGTAACCATACGTCAATATCTATTTATATACAAGTTACATTCTCTCTCTCTCACATCCACACACACAATCACCCTCCAAGTTTCTGAAGTTCTTAGATTCTTGGGGAGCTCGAGAGATGGAAATAAGCAAGATCTCAGAAAATAATTTTAAAGGAAATGTGCGGGAAGGATGGAGAAGCAGAGGAGGATCACGGAGGAGCAGAGGAAGTAGAAGGAGTGAGAGCAGAGAGAGTGTGCTTGATTTAGAAGCTGAGGAGACAAAAGGGTTTATGGATTTAGGTTTTGTTTTCACAGAAGAAGACTTGAATTCGGAGTTGCCGGAGATTCTTCCCGGATTGCGGACATTTCTCCACCGGGAAGAAGTACAGATTAAGACAGAGTCTTCGGTTCCGAGACCATATTTGTCGGAGGCATGGGATTTTCAGAGTGATAAATGGAGTGGAAGAACAGAGAAAGATTCAATGGTTATAGATTTGAGAATGGCTAAGTTATGTGGTGAGACGAACATGAAGGATAGCCTTAAATGGTGGGCCCGTTCAGTAGCTTCTAATCTCAAATGAGATGCAATCTTATTCTACTAATTCTACATTCAATCTTTGGTAATATCTAATATTACTAATTTACTATTGTCATTGCTTGTGTATGTAGAGATTTTGAGATTATTGTGAATTTAAGGGCTTATAAGATTGGTCATATATGGAACATAGAAATAAGATCCGTATGTTTTATCAATTGGGCCAAGATCGAATTGTGAAGAATCTAAAAAGAATGAGCTTAAACCAAGTGGTACAGTGAACTTACCACTCTATCAGAAGGTGACCATCTGATTCTATTTCTAAATCACTATACCAGCGTCTAGCAATCACAAAAACCCCCCTCTATATGTGTTGGTCACTAGGCCAAAACTTAGTTCACAACAAAAACGAGCTTATATATCAAAGCTTAGTATTAAAAGCATAATCTAAGATCACATTAAATAAATCAGAGAATAAAGATTGACTAGTTTTCTTTAGTTCATACGGACATTAATTAAAGGAGGTTCCATTAAAAGGACACAGATGAAAATAACAAAAAGAAATCTCCGTTGCCGGGACTTGAACCCGGATCTCTCGGGTGAGAGCCGAGTATCCTGACCAACTAGACTACAACGGACTGTTCGGAAGGTTAACAAGAATTACATTAATGTAAACAAAAAAAAGAGCGAAAATCTTGCGTCACAAGTCATTATTGGGTCCATGCTTAAAAAACAAAAGGGGTAAAAATGAAAAGAAATATTATTACCGGGGCAATTTCTTGAGATTTCTTTGATTTTAGGTATTTATCGCAGTTTCAAACACACACATCACAAAAAATAATAAAAAAGGATAGAAGATTCGGTCATGGAGATCGGCAACGACCGAGGAAGGAGAAAGCAGAAGAAGAGAAGCTTTCTGTTCTGGTGCGATTTGTTGACATGTAGCTATCGCCATGCCCAATCTTCTTCCTTAAGGTTTATGTCGTGGCTCTTCTCATCACAATCCCAATTTATTTTATTGATTTATTTTTAATTTTTTGCCTTTTTTTGCCTTGCGTTTTACTCTTCCGGACAAAAAAAAAGATTCAGACATTCCTCACCAACTTTGTTAGCTTCACTTAGAATTAATTTGTTCTGTTTTGAATTTCTCCAGACTTTTTTACACCAATTCTCATATTTTATTGGTGAAAATTCGGGCTCCTTTGATTCTTAATCTAGCTCTGTTCCTGATTGTTTTTATTTCTTAGTTTATGAGCTGAGAGAGATAGATTAATGGGGAAACAAGGATCACCGAGAAGTCCTCGACCCGAAACGACAGATAAAGAAGAGAAAATTGGGAGAAGAAGTTTGGATTCTTTATCTGGAAATGATCTTTTCATTGGTAGAAGAAACTATGGAAGTGAAGTTTCCAAAGCTCAAGGATCTAAACATGATCAAAGCTGTGGAAGTAGCAACAAGTTTAGTTACTCTTGGAAGAAGCAACATTCATTGCTTCGTAGGAACTTCAAGTCGATTGTTCTGATGATCTCGGTCACCGGTTTCATTTTCTGTATCGATTCCATTATG
The DNA here is from genome assembly GCA_900406395.1 of Kernera saxatilis. NCBI lineage: Eukaryota > Viridiplantae > Streptophyta > Magnoliopsida > Brassicales > Brassicaceae > Kernera > Kernera saxatilis. The sequence continues at coordinate 7,416 of OVAY01002369.1, read as the reverse complement.
GTTTCGATCTTTCATTCAGATAGTAGCGCCGTGCTACAGGACATTTCAAGGTTGAGCAATTTGACTCTGCATGAGGTCTGAAACTAATAGATCTTCTTGAATTATTCTTCATACATCCTCCATTGTTATTTGCTACTTATTGGTAACTTTCGGTGTATGTCAACGAAGAATGGAGCTCAAGTTGAAGCTTCACCGGTGAAAATGTATAGCCGTCTTCTAAACTTAGCTTCGAATTCGCTTGCAAAGGTTAGTGGAAATGTATAAGATAAGGTCTGTTCTCTGTTTGAACCTTTGGTAATCTTATTCTCCATTGTGTTACAAGAACGAATTCAAACCCGATACACAGAATTTCCGAGAGGAAAGATCTTCAAAGTCATCACAGTGGAAGCCTTGTGCAGATAATAACAAAGCAACCGTGGCACTAGAGAAGTCTAAAGAATTAAGCAATGGTTACATCATGGTTAGTGCAAATGGTGGCCTTAATCAACAACGCGTGGCTGTAAGTATATACCAAACTATTAGATATTCGATTCATCAAGAAAGTATGCATGTATAGTGATTGTGTTAGTTTCTTGCAGATCTGTAATGCAGTTGCGGTTGCTGCTCTGCTCAACGCGACTCTAGTTCTTCCACGGTTTCTTTACAGCAATGTATGGAAAGATCCTAGGTACTTTAACCTCCTCAAGACTCTGAAAATTTTATAAAAATCGCGTTTTGTTGATTATAAGAAATTGCGTAAATTGCAGCCAATTTGGTGATATATATCAAGAAGATCATTTTATTGAGTATATGAAAGATGAGGTGCATATTGTGAAGGATCTTCCTCAACATCTAAAATCTATTGATAACAAGAATCTCAGCTTGGTGTGTTTTTGCATTCTCTCTTTCTCTTTTTTTTGTTCTCCGTTTTAATCTATTGGAATTGAAAAATCCATAGTTTTTGATTCTTTCTTCATAGGTTACTGATGCAGAACTTGTAAAAGAGGCAAAGCCAGCCGATTACATCGAACACGTTCTTCCTTTGTTAAAGAAATATGGAATGGTTCATCTTTTTGGATACGGCAACCGCCTAGGTTTTGATCCGTTGCCTTTTGATGTTCAGGTACAAATCTATAAGAGGATGCACAATTAGAGTATACAATTTGGTTCTTGAAAATGACTTTCTTTTTTGTTTAATCTACAGAGATTACGATGTAAGTGCAACTTTCACGCGCTGAAATTCGCGCCAAAGATTCAAGAAGCGGGATCTCTCTTGGTGAAACGGATAAGAAGATTTGAAACATCGCTTAGCAGATTGGATGAAGCATTGCTTGGTGAATCCATGAAGAAATATTCTGTAAAAGGAGATCAAGAACCATTAAAGTATCTTGCTTTACATTTGAGGTTTGAAGAGGATATGGTTGCTTACTCTCTGTGTAATTTTGGAGGAGGAGAAACCGAGCGAAAAGAGCTTCAAGCTTACCGAGAAGATCATTTCCCTCTTCTCCTCGAACGTTTGAAGAAATCAAAGTAATTGACAATATATTAAAAAAAACAATTCTTATTTTTCCCTCTTCAGTGTTCTTTAAAACGAATGATATCTTAGCTTCTTATTTTTCAGGTCACTTTCTCCAGAAGAGTTGAGAAAAACAGGCAAGTGTCCATTAACACCAGAGGAAGCAACTTTAGTTCTTTCTGGTCTTGGATTCAAGAGAGGAACATATATATACTTAGCTGGATCTCAAATCTATGGAGGCTCCTCTCGTATGCTTCCTTTAACAACTCTTTACCCGAATCTCGTGACCAAAGAAACTCTCCTTACACCTCAAGAACTAGCACCATTCAAGAACTTCTCTTCTCAGGTAAAAACATTTAAAACAGTTTTAAGTAGAGGTATAAACTGAGTTGAATGCAAACGAGATCCTTAAACCGAAACTGAACTAAATATCTTTGTCTTTAAGAGTTAATTCTCTGTTCTTACTCAAACTTCATTTCGATGTTTGGGGCTATGTTTTGCAGCTAGCTGCACTGGATTTCATAGCTTCTGCAGCTTCAGATGTGTTTGCAATGACTGATTCTGGGAGTCAACTATCGTCCTTAGTCTCTGGATTCAGAACATACTACGGCAACGGCCAGGCGCCAACATTGAGGCCTAACAAGAAGAGACTAGCAGCGATCTTATCAGACAGTGAAACAATTAAGTGGAAGATTTTTGAAGATCGCGTGAGAAAAATGGTAGAGGAAGGTCAAAAAGTTAGTTTTAGGCCTTACGGACGCAGCATTTATAGGCAACCGAGATGTCCTGAGTGTATGTGTAAATTTTGATCCTTGAAACTAAATATAGTAGTGTTTTTTTTCGTCGGTCTGAAAATTCTCGATGTTTTGTTAGTACAAAGAAAAGAATGAAGGCACTGTATATCATTGATTCTAAGTTTATTATCACTATGAAACATTGAAATGTGTTGAACTACAACCTCTTTGGAATCTCTTGTTACAAGAATCACAACATCAAATGACATCGTTTTGGGTATGTCTCAACTTCTTCTCTCCACCTTCCTCTCTGCAGATCTTCTTCCTTCCACCTCTCGCCTCCGTTGTTGCCTGAATGGTTCAAATAAAAACACATACTCAGTACTTAAGATTCATTCCTTAAGGACTTAATGAACATGGAAGACAAAAAATTCATCTTCCGAAAGAATTGTAAATAGAGATATCACAAACGCAGGACAATCAAATGATAATTTAACATGACTGATCAACCGAGCAGTAGTTCAAGATTCTATATAACTTTACGAATTAAACAATAGAAATTAGGCAACATACGCGAAAGCTGAGTATCCAGAACCAGCACTTGCAGCGGATACAAGAGCTGCATTAGACCGGATTGAGGATAGGGAATCCTGAGTCCCAGCTGCTAGAGCAGGAGGATTCTTTACGTCCCCATCAACCTGATTTGACCAAAACGCACATAAAACGAAACAAGTGAATCACTAAGTATGCCAGAATACCCTGATAATCTCATTCTAGACATTTTGAATCTAATAAAGTACCTTATCCCATTTGGATTTCTTGTTCGGTCTACCATCACGAGCAGCCATTTCGGTTGGTATGGAGGGCAATCCACTAGTAGCTAAAGCTGGAATACCTGAAAGATTTGTCAAATGCCGAAAAAATCCATCAAATCTTGCAGAGATGTAGCTGAGATATACAAAGAACCAAACTGACACCTTTTCTTTTTAACTCTCTGCGACACATAACACACCTGGGATGGGGATGTTAGGCTTTTGAGCAGCGAAAACCGTCCCAGGTTGAGTACCAGCAGAAACAAAGTCAAGCTTTTGGTTCTTCTTGCTTTCTTGTTCCTTCCTTTCCCTCTCATGCTTCATGTCAACTTCTGTGATTAAAACACTAAAAAGGATCACCATATATCATAAAATACGCAGAACGCAGAAGATGGTAAATTGCTAATAACAAGAACCCCAGCAACCTCCATGGTGAAGTGCTAGAAGTATAAAAATGAGTGCATTTATACTGAACAGAGTCATGGAAAAAGATATCAAAGATGCTTCATACTAAGAAACGAGTCTTCAAGGAGAGGAACAACACAAGAAAAAGAATGCAACAAACCCATTAGAAGGTGGAGTTACCTATTGCATCACAGAAGTCACTTGGGTCATATCCATTGGGGTCGAATACATCTTTACTGAAACAAGAACCAGTCTGATCAATATCTTGATAACTCACTGCATGCAACAAGAAGTCTGGATTCCTGTATTCCTTTCTATTCCGCACTTCATTATTGAAACTCTTCCCCATCTTTTTCAAGCTCAGAAACCTATCTATTTTCCTCTGCGATAACATCCAAGAAAATAGTCAACTTGGGAAGTAAAATCACCGAAAACGTATCAGACCAAGTTCTAATTGAATCACAAACTAATCAGAGCTTAGAGGAATGCTATTTCCAACCAAAAGTACCAAGAGACCCAAACAACACAATAGAGAGTTCTTGCCTACATTCATGTCTATAAACCTCTTCAAGCGATAATTCAGGATAGAAACATTTCAATCTAGTCCAAAACAAATTGCAAATCGACCCAAAACCCAAAAACATTCTAACCTGAATTCTCAAGATTAGAACATTGAAGCATCAATAGGGAACTTACTTGCAGCTCCTCCGAGCACTTCTCTCTCGGTGGCGGCGGTAGAAACTGATCCAATAACGTATCAGTACATTCCCCTGACGCATCATCGGCACTCTCACCATCCGCAATTCCAGACTCAACAATCAATCGATTCGACCAATCGGGTCTCGTTGATTCGTCGTTGTGGAGTGACCGAGGCGTCGCGTGAGCGCTAGAAGCTTCACCATCCAGTACCTTAGGCGTTCTAGAATCTTCTCCTCTTCCTCTCTCTTCATCCATAAAATTCGCTTCTTCTAGCTGATCTTCGTCAATTCGTTCACCTTCCTCATGATTTCTCTGCTCTTCTTCGTCGTCCTCTTCCTCGGCGTCTTCCATCTCTTCGTCATCCTCATCACTGTAAACAGACAGCAACGCGATTCCTTCAGAGTGCTTCTTCGGAGCCATAAGAAACCGCTGAGATCAACTGGAGATACTACGAGAATTCGAATCTGATTGCAATGACAGACCAAATTTGGGGGAAGAAGAAAAAGGAAATTGCTAACTTAGGGTTCTTCAAAATTGGTTCCAATAGAATTGCATCAGAATCTAGTGGGGCAGTTATGTCATTTAAAACGACGTAGTTTTATGAATTGGATCGCTTACTATTTGAATTGGGTTCACTATCTTATAGTAGTAGCTAGATGTGAAAACCAATAACTAATTGGATTTAGATTACTTATTTGTTAGACCTAAAGGCCCAATTACTAAAATTATTATGAAATGCAGTATATCCATATGAGTGAATAAAAATTCATTAAATCTATCTATTATCATCATCATAAAACCTGGAAACAATTCTCAGTTGTCTCTACTTTCAAGGCATAAAACAGTCGGCACTTCGAATTTATTTTGTTTATTACACAATTAGTTACTTTTTATTGAGGAATGATTAGTTTGCATATAGTGTTGTTATCTTTTCTTTTAATTGAAGAGTTTTGTGCCGAATTTTCGAAAAATAATTATTTCCTTTCCTTTCCAAACAGAAATCAAATTAGAGGATTAAACGGACGCACAACCTTTCTAGATGCTGGTGATGCTACATCGATCTATGAATGGTGAATAATTTTGTCTAATAACTAACCATTCCGAAAGGTTTGAATTTATTATGGAACGGAATATGAATGTAGGGATCACCGTCGATATAGCATGATCTTCACATCTTATCTCATGAATCATGATTAAATTCCTTTAATGTTAGACTAAGTTTATGTTACTTTAACCTTATAACAAAATACAATGAAACGAATGTAGTTAATAGTTGCTAGCTGGTCGAGCTAGCGCTTTTGTAATCCTTTTTTTTTTTTTGTTAACTAAGATGTTTTGCGCTTTGTAATTCAACTGCCGTTCGATCTTGTGATCTCTTGAGTTATCACCGAATGTTCGATCTTGTGATCTCTTGAGTTATCACCGAATATTTTTCTAGTCCAATCGGCAGGGTATAATATTTAATGGAAACTCATTCTTTTTTTTTTTGTTAAATAATGAAAACGGAAGAATGCAAGAAATAATTATATAATAATGTTATTAGATATGATATACATTTTTTATAATCTTGTAATATTTATTTCTTTTGGACGTCGTGTATATAAATATGAGTAAACTTCGTCTTATATTTTAAGATGTGGCTCGTTTTCAAAAATATAATGGATATGATAATTAAAATTATGAACAGTCGTGTCACATATATAAGCTCCGTCGGTTCTATGAAAAGCCACACATATTATAAAAGCACTTGAACTTTTATTAAATTAACTAATTAAACCTATTTGATTTAATTTAACTTCAAATCATACTCAATAAATACATAATATTGTCAATTAATTAAGCCTTGAAAACTTTTTCTTCCTTCTTATAAATTGTAAACAGTCGTTTAAAGTATTGACTTGTAGTTGCTTATGTGTTTCCTTGTGCTTATGGATAGGGATAATTCATAATTAGCACTTCAAGGAGTGTGCTTAATTTTCCGCAGAAAAGATAATCACTTTGAGATTTTCAAAATGATAGCAACCATATAAATAAGCTAAACAACAAGAGTTTTTATTTGTATTTATAGAATGACTAATCAACGAGAGTTAGTTTTACTTTTATGGCAATCATTATTTTGTTAGTCGTGTTGATATAACAACTTTTTTTAAGTCATTTTTATATAAACATCAATATGCTAAAAAAATCAACTATTACAATGCTGGCTATAAAAAGGTAGCTTTAGTGACAAACTGGCGATGATTATCAGTTACATCGGAAAGTTGAGTCTTTATTTTATTTTGATCAACGAAAAGTTGAGTCTAGAATAGTTTTTTACGAGAGGAATTTTCAGTTGGTTTATATTCATTAAAACTAAAACTAATGTGATAGCTAAGAATAATATATAGAAAGTAGAAACCCAAAATTGAATAATGTTGAAGTCAATTCATGACCTCAAAGATTTGATATATAACTTTGGAAATAATATTATTTAGAAAGAATTGGAACTAATGTAAGAAAATAAAAATAGAACTTGGATTTGGTCGGCAACGTGAAGTCCACGAACTCACGTAAGCAACCCACTCAGCAACACGTGGTTCCCACAAATACCATTCGTAGATTTCGAATTCATATTCTACGTTTGTAACTATCAATATTTGAAATAAGATATAAATATAATTTTTAACAAAACAAAATAAGATATAAAAAAAAATATTAAATACATGACGGGGAAAAGGGATGGATGGGATAAGCAAAAGGGATGACGAAATAAAAAGATTGTAAAAGTCCAAATCCAGTGAAGCGTGACCGTGTCGTACGATGGCAACGATATATGAATCCATGTGCTGATAAGTTATATGTGTTATCTGGCACTGATCAAAGAGTCCACTCTGGTGCTGATAAGTTATATCTATTATCTGGCACTGAAGAAATTGTAGAAATATTATATAGAAAGTCACAAAACCCCTTTAAAAAACAAAAAAGTCACAAAACCCATTTTTCGTTGCAAGTTGGCGAAAAGAATTACAATGTACGGTGTTGAAATTTCTGAGACTATCATCTTTAAATTCCTTACTGTTCGAGTATATCCTTTTTTTCTTGGGTAAATTTAGTGAATAACAATAGAAGATTATTAAATTAAGTTTCTAACCATGTTAATTTAAAAATTAAGAAACTAACAAAGAAAAACCTTTTTAAAACCATAACTATCATTTTGTTTTATCTAAATTACATAAAATGTCATTGGTCTGAGAAACATCAACAATATTGTTCATCCGTTGGAGTGTTACTA